>CM032471.1:6280215-6319251 GCA_019059595.1 Marasmia exigua
TTATTATACCACAAATATTAAGTAACCTTAAGTAATGTATTGTCATTGATTGACCTTTGTGATGAGAAAATAAATTATTTAATTATTATTATTTAACACATTGAATTATCATAGATAACATTCACGCATTACAGATACAAGGTGTGTGCGAAAATAGACAATAGGTATGTAGGAAAGATAAATAAAACATCCATACTGACCTGATGGCGCAATTGGTAGTGACCCTGCCTCTTACGCCAAAGGTCGTGGGTTCGATCCCCACCCTGGACAAACATTCGTGCGATGAACACTTGTGTTTGTTCGGCGTCTGGGTGTAATATATGTATTTAAGTATATATTTGTGTTTCTCTGTTGTCTGATATCTGTAACACAAGTGCTTAAGTTACTTAGTACGGAATCAGGTCAACGTATGAGATGTTGTGAGAATTATTATTATTATATACTAATATATATTTTTTAATATTCTACAAATTCCACGGACACTGGTTTGGGCTTTTGTTTGTCATACTAATATTCAATATTATAAATGTGAAAGTGTGTGTGTGTGTTTGTTTGTCCGTCTTTCATGGCAAAGCGGAATGACGAATCGACTTATTTTTTAAGTGGAGTTTTGAAATGATGGAGAGTGACATAAACTACTTTGTGGCAAACCGAATTACATGCAAGCGTAGCCGCGGGCTACCGCTTTTCTAAATGAATGAAATTTGTCGAAATATACCCTTAAATGTTAACGCTAAGGTGAACATCGAGGGCGAGGGTAGATGTTGTAGGATTCCGTACCATAAATGAGAAACACGAAATTCTTAAAAGACTACTTTGTTATGCATCCGTCTGTCTGTTTGGTTGTCCCTTAGACCCTAAGACACTTTTTCAATTCAATCTTACTAAGTTTTCGTCTTGAGTATACTACTCAGTGTTTTTCCCGTGGGAAAGCCGCGCTTGAAATGAATGGGCCGGCTCAACCGGAGTGATACCACAGCCTCAGAGAAAAACGGTGTGAAGCAGTACTTGCGCTGTTTCGCTTTGTGAGTTAGAGTACCGCTCAATTGGGAGAAAAGGAGTTAAAAGGCTGGCAGCGCACATGTGATTCCACTGATGCTGCAAGCGGCATCAATTGTTTACTAATATGATCCAAAGCTCGTTTGTGATGTATCATATAAAAATACCTACATGTGGGAAAATTTTACTCAGTCTTGAATACTCTTTTCCCCTCACTAGACGACGTTCAGACTCTACACGATCGGGCGAAGTTAAAGCGCATTTATTTATTTCAATTTCCATGTGTTGGTTTTTCTTTTGGGTCTACGAACTAACATCCGACGGGAACTTTTTTTTTGTCACCCTGGGAAAATGCCTTACGCATACCCGTTCACTGGGGGGGCGGACGGGTTATGTCGGACTCACCTCTGGCGAGGGCTTCTCCTAACGAGAAGCCGGCCACAGGCATACCGACTAAAAACCCAGGGGTGCTCCCGTCTTCGCCAGAGTGGGGAGGGGACACGAGAATCTGATTAAGAAGTCTCCCTTCATGTCCCTCCCCTGGCGTTAGCCCGCTTACTTTGCGGGCCCGACACTACTCCCCCCGGGTGGATTGGGGGGAGTGATAGGGACAGCCGGGAGCACCGAACCGTCCCTACCAGGCTGCAGAGGAGGCCTGTGCAATGTCGACGCCGGTGCCCCCGCACCGGTCGCCGACTGGCCTCTTCTGCGGAGAGGAGGGAGACGCGCACCTGTTCGGCGTCTCCTCCCCCTCCTTGCCCTTCGCTGCGCATCTGCGCGCGGGTCCTCCTCACGGAGGCGCTTTGCTGCCTCCTTCTGCGACATCACGTCCTCGCAGAAGGAGGCAAAGGCTGTAAAGGCCTGCTCCGTTGCCAGCAGTGCGCGAGTCACGGCCGGGAGCGCAAGATCGCTCCCAACCACGCGCACCAGAGCGTCCCTTTGTGGGACCCAGCTTGGACATTCGGCGAGCGTGTGCTGCGCCGTGTCCTCCGGGGCCCCACAGTGGTGGCACACCGGGGTTGCCTCTCGCTGGATTAGGTGCAGGTACGAGCCGAAGCAGCCGTGGCCTGTGAGTACCTGCACCATCCTATATGAGAGGAACCCATGCTCCCTCTTGAGCCAGTCGTCGAGGACTGGGGCGATGGCCTCTATTATTCGACGACCAGCCTCTACCGTCTCTAGGGACTCGGCCCACTGCACAACCAAGTCCGTCTGGGCCTCTTTCCTATTGGCCTCACGTTCGGTGAGGCAGAAGGGTTCACCGCGCGCTCTTTTGTCTGCCGTCCATTTATAGACGGCAGCCAAAACCTCGGCCTCCGCCTCCCATGGGGGAGTACCCGCTAATACGCAGGCCGCCGAGAAACCCACCGTACGGTAGGCTCTGGCAACCCGCTGAGCGATGGCCCTCTGGGGTGCGCGCAGGAGAGAGACGTTCTCTCTCCTGCTCAGGCTCTCTACCCATATGGGCGCGCTATATAGCGCCATTGAGCGCAGTATGCCAGCGTAGAGTCACCGGCATTTGGCGCTCGGCCCGCCCAGATTGAAAGTGACGCGGCAACATCCCCCGGAAGTGGGGGCCAAAATGCCACCGCGCATCCAATATTAGCCCGAATATTATAACTGGAGGACCAGTTAGTATACTTTTTCATCGCCCCAAGACTTCGATGCAATCGCACCATCTCTTCTTAGGCCTTCCCCTTGGTCTTTTCTACTGCGGCTTCCAGTCGGTCATTATTTTTGGTGTTCTGCTTTTGTGCATTCTCTCAACATGTCCTGCCCATCTGAGACGTTGCGACTTGATGACTCTGACGATCTTTTCATGATTCATCAGTACCTTCAGCTCATGATTCATCAGAATACAGTATTCACCGTTTTCGTCTCTGAGAGGCCCAAACACTTGCGTAAAACTTTAGTTTGTTGAATAATGTTTTATTAAATAGTTCGAAATTTCTTTACGAGCAGATTTTCATATTAATTAATATAGTCTGGTTCGTTTAGAGTCAGTTGTACTAAAATAATGTGTTAGCGTGTTGATCTCAATCGCTGATCTTTTGAAGCATTCCCCGAGGAAATAGCCGCCCTTCTAAAAAAATATAAGTAAAATAGAGTATGTAATTTGAGTTTAAATTTTAAGGCTAAGGTACGTTCTAAGGCTACGTACGGAGTGAGGTCGATGTATGAGATGGCGTTTTTTTAATTATGTGATAAATGGCAGACGAGCAAAGGGATCTCCTGATGGTAAGCAATTGCCGCCGCCCATGGACACCCGCGACAACAGTGCGGTCACAAGCGCGCTGCGCTGATTGGGCTTAAGGTACCCTCACTCGCGCAGCGAAACAGCGCAATGGTGCTTCACGCTGGTTTTACACCTCGGTACAACCACGAGGGTACCGGAGGCCAAATCCAGGGGGGTTTCAAGGTTCGCATCGCACTTTTGACTCCACTGGTGTCCTTGGGTGGCGGCAATCGCTTACCATCAGGTGATCTGTCTGCTCATCTACCACCTATCACATAATTGGCTGGGTAGTTTAGGCATAATCGATGAACGTACAAAAATACTTATATACATACATAGACTGCTAAAATCATAACCCTCCCTATGGTAAAATAGTAAAAAATGGGTAAAAAAGTAAAAAATGGTAAAATATCGCCAAAATGTGTTTTTGAGCAATAGTTATAGCAGTAGCTTAACCAATAGTACTCAATTCGCTCATGCCAATAGTTATATTACAAGAAATAGGCCGTCAGAGACATAAAAACTATTATCCTAACATTTGTGCATGGTTATTTAGTAAAAAGTATACGTGTTTGCCGAGAGGTTGTAATCCCGAAATTGTTTAAAGTAGACCCGGTTTAGTAGCTAAAAATTAAAATCGATTGGGGTCGCTAGTGTGCCCTACCCGTCACCTTAACCTTAACCAAACGTCACCTTAACCAAAAGGTAACTACGGATAAAAAATCGGTCCTTAGAAGTGACTTGGACTGACTTCCACGGTTGACTACTCACTCACATTTCAGAAATATTACACATTAGCAAACTACCCGTACACTAGAGGAGTACATACTCGTAATGGCAAGAAAGGCATATTTAGTACGATTATTCTCCAGCGTACATTTTACTCCTAAAGACAACTAAATACTTACAAGGAAAACTACAATACCGCATTTGCCAAGCTCCAACATTATAGTCATACTTAACTGCTTGCACTTGTGCGAAACTGCATCGCTGCACTACGTTTGAAAGTGCACGGAATTAAAAAACGCATTACAGAATTCTGGATGGAAACCCGTCAAGAACGATCGGGCCAAAGGGATTTTGCTTCATTAGGAATCGGTGGAAATGTGAAGCGTTTAAGCGACGAAAGTAATGGTAGGAAAAATATTGGACGCATAGTACGACGAAACAATCATGATCACCATCTCACTTCAGCGTTATATTGTTCCTGGTTGCATCCAAACCTGTCGCTCCGGATCCCAAGGTACACCTTGACTTAAGGTGGGGAGTCTGGTAATGACAATGAAGCGACTGCCGTTTGACCTTCGCCACCCTTTAACAGACAGCGACCGTGGGAGAGCCACGCTTCGGCACGAATGGACCGTTCAACCGGAGTGATACCATAGCCTCATAGAAAACCGGCATGTAGCAGCACTGTGCTGTGTTTCGCTGCGTGAGTGAGGGTATCGGAGGCCAATATCGGGAGAAAGTGGGGGTTTAAAGTTGCAGCGTACTTGTGACTCCACTGGTGTCTGTGTCTATGGACGGCTGCAATGACTTACCAATTTGGCGATCCGTCTGCTCGTCGGCCACCTGTCACATTAAAAGAAAGACATACTGAATCATAGTTCGTTTCAGAAACTATTCGAAACGTGCAGGTTTCCTCACGATGTTTTACTTCACCACCTGAGCCAATGAACTGATAAATAGAAGGTGCATTCTCAGGTTCAAATCTACAATCCACCGTATTTAAGGAGCGTTTATATACAAAGAGAAACCGTCGCTCAACGAGTCTTGACCACGAATGTTTTAGGAACTATCGAGGCTATCATCCAATAATGCTTAACAATGTTGAACAAACCACGGACCTCAGCGCAACTCGGGGCTAATCTCAATAAGAATGAAAGTCAATTTAGGTGACGAATAAAAAAGTTAATTTACCAAGTCCTAGAGCATATTAGTAGTAGGAAATAAAAATCTCGTCATCGCGATTTTCAATGTTTAGCCGACGTCATTTCAACTAGTGCCATCTGTTGGCGGCCGCATGGAACTACCGTGTTCTTTACATTTAGTTAGGCGCCATTTTACTCACATAATATTTACAATGGTTTATACAAATGTGATAACCGGACTGTTACACCTTACTATGGGGATCACCGTATGACGTAGGCGATAGTGACGCCATCATTTATTTTCATAACTTTATTGACAAATTATTGTAAGGGCCTTCTGACTGCCTCGGTGCCGCAGTGGGTAGTGCGTCGCACTTTAAATCAAAGGCTGCGCTTGGGGCCCCGGGTTAATCCCCGGGACTGTTTTGTTAAGTTGACGGGTAGGGCACACTAACGAAACCAAACGATTTTAATTTTTAGCTACTAAACCGGATCTATTTTAAACAATTTTGGAGCTACAACCTCTTGACAAACTCCTATACCATTTATTAAATAACCATGCACAAATGTTGGACCCAACGCGTACGCGAAAAATTGATTCACGCCCAAAGCGGCCACTTTTGGGGTGAATTAATTTTTCGCGTACAAAAACGGACCCAACATTTGTGTATGGTTATTTAATAAATAATATAAATGTTTGCCGAGAGGTTGCAACCCCGAAATGGTTCAAAATCACCACCATGATGGGACACCAGTGTGACCGGTCGTGTCACACTGGTGTCCCATCGGGCAAGGGAATAGAGAATGCATTTTGTGTTTGCGCACTATAATATATCCTGCGGAAGTGGCTGATCGTTGAGATTGGCCGCCTTAGCCGAAATCATCTGGAAGATATCATTATTATTATTATTGTAAGGGTGTACGTAAGTATACGCTGTAGATAATTGGTTATTGGTCTCTCTGCTCTGCTCTGCCATCGCTTATCGAAAATTACCCGAAAGTTTCTGACGTAAATTCATTCCAATTAAAAACAAAATAAACGGTAGCTCTAGTAGACTGCGTAAGGGCCAATTTCACCGTTGAAATTGAACGCAATCAACGCTTAAACGTGATCAATTCGAGCGAAAACAAAGGAACGGAACTCAGTTTAGCGCGTAAACCGAGTTCAAGTGAATTGATCGCGTTCAATTTCAACGGTGAAATTGGCCCTAAGTCATCTTAATAAGTTTAAGAATTTATCTCTCAAATACAGAAAATAAATACATTTCACTTACATTGAGAAATACAGTTATTTAAGTAAATAGATTGCGCGAAGCAGATATACTTAAGTGGGTTTAACAAATAAACAATAGATAGATGGATAAACGTTTATTGGTTATAACAACATGCACAGAACACAACATAAAACATATTAAAGTGTCCAGTAACAATTTTAAAGATGTGAAACAAAAAAAAACAATGCCATTGGAGCATCTCCGTTCTTCCACTACTCTGCCAGGCAGACCCTCAATCGACACCGGTACAAGGTAGAAATACCAAAAGTCCGCACAAAGAGGTTTGAATCCTGTTTCCTTATTCGTACTGCGAAACAGTGGAATCAGTTGCCTGAAGAGGTGTTCCCAAGAGGCTACAATTTGGGGGTTTTCAAAGCGCGAGTGAATAGGTATCTTCTAGGTGATCGTGCTACATCTTAGACCATATTATCACTTACCATCAGGTGAAATATGGTCAAACGCTTACCTATCTACAGTAAAAAAAAAACTTCTATTATGCAGGGAGTTACAACCTACCTATTTAAGTCTGCTGCAGCAACCAGTGGGTCAGCGCTCAGTGTGAAGCTTCCGCACGAGGCGAAATCACTGAAGTCAAAGTCAAAGTCAAATAATTCTTTATTTGCATAGGCTTGTACACAGCACTTACAAATCGTCATACATTTGAATGACTTAAAACTATTTATAAGTACTTATGTATAATTTACATGTTAATACATATATATGTTGATACATAATATACTAAAGAAATAAATAAACATAATGCGATTCTACCACCGGCTCGGAAAGTTGTTTCTGGTCGAGAAAATCCGGCAAGAAACTCGCCAGTTACTCTTTTTAATCGCCAAACTTTCATACAATGTTGTGTCATCATCATACCAAGCCATACAGTTCAATTGTTACACAAAATAAAATAAAGGAAATATTAATAAAATAAATATTATGAGGTAAACCGAAGCAGACCAGTCCCCAAAGGTGGCACCTGTTCACAAGTATGACGTATGTGTCAGCCATCATTTCACTCAACCATATTAGAGGGAATGTAATGACCCGCCACATAGCGCCACCACCTCAGAGACATTTGAGTGAGCATGACTACTTAGGTTCCCCTCATAGGTCACAAAAAGTAGTAGTTACTTAATCCAACACTAATAAACTGCAGGACGAGGTGTACAATAGTAGTAGGTGGTTAGCATCTTGTCAATTATTAAATAATCAATATAAATCATTTTTTATACAGTAATAAATGCTGCTAAGCCTAATTGATTAAAAATGAGTAATTATATAATATTAATAATTTCCGTAAATATATATGAAAATGCTACAAGTGTGCAGGCATGGAGGTCATTATGTCCATGAATCCTTATCATTTAGGTAGTCTACAAATTTTATAGTATCCTTTACCTGATTTTGAGCCGTCATCCAGAGGCTGCGTGGGTACACAGGGATATTAAAAAAAATACCAAAAATAAAATTTATTAAACACATTAATTGCTTACATTCAAAATCAAAAATAAAAATCTTAAATTACATTGCAATACTAAATAACATTCCAAAATTACAAAGGCATAACGATTGTAACGAAACTGTATTGAATTGGTTGGAAACAAAAAAACTACGATAAAAAGAGGAACTTTTAGAATAGTTTTAATTTTGGAAATTCAATTAATCTTCCATTTTTTATGATGTACTGACTAATTTGGCTAATATAAAGAAAGATAAAATAAATTGTCAATAGGATAAGACAAGTAGTATGTTATATAGATACTGAAGTTTGTTATATTTATATCTATATAAGGGAGTGTATAGTATACTGAAGAGCGGTGCCTCCTGACACTGGTATTTGTAAGCTTAAAAGGGACACCCCACTATTATGTAAATAAAAACAGTTTCATACCGAATAAATGATGTATTTATTCTCATACATACATTGGGTTTTTTAATGGCAGTACATTTTGTTTCACTGAAGTCTTTATTCGCAAGTTACAAGCCACACAATAATAAACTACCAGTAAGTTATGTAGGTAATTTAAAAAAAAAACAAATATACATATTGCTACTAATTGCCAGTGAGCAAGCAAACCAAATCCCCAGCCACAATAACCCTGTAATATTCTTGATCAAACTAAAAAAAATCCTTTTTGTCCAGACGGTACACAACCGGATATCGTCGGAAAGTTCCAAGCCATCCGGAATATTCCGGATACCTACGAGCAAAGAATACTACAAAACGGAACAGCGCATTAGCGGAATGTAGTTAGGAGTTTTAGTTCCTGGGAACAATTATTATTGGCTGAATTTGTATGCATTCCGCCGCCGGACGTAAGGGGTAGCTACGCGGCGGAGCCAGTCAGGACAGAGGAGTAAGTATTATTTTACTGTGGCAGAGCCAAGCTTTGACACGGAGGGCCGACTTGGCCGGAGTGACACCGATTTCACATAAAACCGGCGTGAAGCAGCGTCTGTCGAGGAGGGGGAAACTCGCCCTATTAAAATTCGTCTCAATTTTAGGATTTTTGCTGGCCACTGTTCTAAAATTCTGGGGCGAGTTTCCCCTGAGTAGGGCGAGTACCTAAGGCCCTAGAAAGATAAGGAATCTAACTAAATCGAGACAGCAAGATTGATTTATTTTTGCTATTTTCATAGTCTGATGTCATATAGTCTAGTACTGTTGGGGTTCGGTGATGATATACAAGCCATCTTCATTTTGCAGAAGAGGGCCATCCGTGCCATTTACGGTCTTAGATCACGTGACTCACTTAGAGAAGTATTCAAGAAAATCAATATTTTAACCATGTCACCTCAGAGCATATTTATTGTATTATGTTTATACGCAAAAACTTGCACCTTTACTTTCTGTGTGTCTATCTATCTAAATGATACTGATTATAAGCATTGTATGTCATACTGTCATTGTAATCATAATTTTTTATAAGAAATACTATTGTATAAGATTAAAAATGAAAATTGTAATTACCATATTATTTGATGAGAGTAACTACTGTCGTGTTTTGTAATTTTTGTGAATTTTAGTAAAATTAAATCTCTCAATACATTGATTCGATTACGTCAATTCGGTAGAAAACGAATGGTTGGGTAACGAATTATTGGCGGGAAGATCACGCGGGAAAATGCGCTCTTGGAGGGAAAGGGCGCGCAGGCAGCGTCACTTGCACAACAGCATTCAAAGTCAAAGTCAAAGTAAATTATTACACAAAGTGAAGTGAAGTATTTTTCAATAAATCTATTTACAAAGTTAAGGCTCTATTATTTTATCACACTACTGAGTTTCTTGCTGATTCTTCTCGATAGAAATAGACATTCCGAATCAGCGGTAGATTACATCATATTTGACATTCGTAAATGTTCTGTATGGACTTAAAATGAATAAAGATATTTTGATATAAATTGCCCAATCAGAGGGATAGAGGGTATAAAGCTTGGCTGCGCTTAAAATGGTTCACTTGATTACCATTAAATGATCCATGAGTTCGTCTCACGTATCACATAAAAAATATGTAACTCAGACACAAATGTAGAAATCTAGAAATTTAGCTGGGGACTCACAGCCATAGAATACAAAAGGTTGACATTGATATCGAAGAGTTCGTTGACCTACGCACTAGGTAGTATATCGTTTCGTAACTTGCATTTCGTATAATCTGTTTTTGCCCCACGCCGTGATAGCTGAGATCATTATACGTACCTACATGTTGGTCAGCATCAATAGTAGCTGTGTTAAGCTAGTACCATGTCGAAGTAACATTTTATACGTACACCTTAAAAACTGAATATAATAGTATTAACAAGCTCCAAAATAAAGACCACAGCTCCTGGAATATACCTTTTATTGCCTTCCTGATACAATGTTTAATTGTTATTCCTTAAAGCGACCGCTCGGTCCGATGACGTTTCTACGAATGGCCGCCCGCCTGCGCAACTCATTATATTCTAATAAAACATAATATTTTAATTTTTGCTATATATATATTAATCGCCAACAGACGGCCATTCTGCTGTAGGAATGTCCTCATTCCAATATTTGTTCGGCCATTCTTAAGCGGAAAGGTATGCCCCCATACCTATAGTTTTAATAATCATTATGATTCACATGAAAGTTCACTTACAATCAAATGTTCTCCATCTAATACATACACGGTACCTACTACATACTTTTAACAGATTTTACTAAGTCAATACCTGAGAATCATTTTAACAAATCTTATAGTGTAATAACTATAACAAAACAATTTGTAACTGGTAGTTGCTATCATCATTTTATCATTCTTCTACAATCTTATAAAATCGTATATCAGGTAAATTATATTTAAAATTACATATCAAAATATATTTTGATTCAACGTTTAATAAATTCTTATCATTTTTGGTATATAACACTAACTCATGCTTTATCAATCACTAGACATTAACTTTATCACTAAACTTTGCTTATTTCTGCATCACAATCATATAATTTCGTCACCCGAAGATCATAACCAGAAAATACAATCTTCCGTTTAGCCATCCGAAAGCCACGGCCACGTGATTACAAACAGTTTCATTACACTCCGTTTAGCCATCCGAAAGCCACGGTAGCGTCACTTGATGTTATTCAGTCAGCCTGATTTTGACTGTTGTTCATTTATCCGACTTATTGGACCTATGCTGTAAAGGTTAGGGATTTGTTAAGGTAAGGAAAGGATTTACTGCTTTACAGTACATTAGCATAAAACATAACATAAAACAAAGCTTTCAAAAACTGTAATAAAATGTATTGTACGTAGACTCGACACAAGTACATGGGTTTCACTCTAAAGATAGTACAATCAGCGATTTTTTTTCAGACAATGCCTAGAGAAGAGAAACAGTGTTATGATAAAAGGGGTAGGTAAGGCTGTGCAATGCCATTTATTAGTTAAAATTAACTATTAAAATTGTATGATGTTGACAAAGTACTTATTAGTCAGTAGCCGAATCTGAGTCACTGCTGTCACCTGTTTCGCTAGCATTTGGAGAGACAGTTATAGTTATCCACGGCTTTAAGTGGTCAGCAGCGTATATATTTTTATAATGCCTTTGGGAATGACCACTTATGCTCGATACCTCGTATCTATCTTTCTCGAGCACTGCTGTAACCTTAAAAGGCCCACGGAATTTCGGAGCCAACTTTTTACTTTTTCCCTTTTCAGGGTTATTATTTGGTATCATAACCAAATCTCCTTCTTTAAATACTCTAGTCATGGCCCTAGCTCTATCAAACCTTTCTTTCATTTTAACTTGTTTCCTTTCTATCTTTTCTTGTATCGATTTTTTCATTCCTTCCCTATCTTTGTCTGACATCTGTTGTTCGTCGGTTTCTAAGTTATTTTTCAAAATCCCTTCTGACGAGTCTACCATTCTTTGACCAAATACTATTTCCGCAGGTGTTTTCCCAATACTACTATTAATAGTGTTGTTTAGACTCCATTGTAATTTTGATACAGTAGTGTCCCAGTCCCTCTCATCGAACCCATGATTCATGGCTGACAGAGAGTTTAATATGGTGCGGTTATACCTCTCGATCTGACCATTTGCTCTTGGAGTTGCTACAGCATTGAGTACATGCTTAGCTCCAATCGACTTCACAAAATCCTTAAACTCCTTGGACGTAAAGCTGGTCCCTTGGTCCGAGATTATAATATTTGGACTTCCAAAGGTAGCGAATATTTCTTCTAATACCTTAATTGTAGTCCTCGTTCTTGTGTTTCTCACCGCTTTAACAAAAATAAATTTACTAAAGCCGTCAATAACACCAAGGATATAAGTGTTTCCCTTTTTACTTTTTATAAAAGGACCCAGGTGGTCCATGTGAACTGTATGGAATATCGAGTTGACTTTGGGAATGGGATGCAAAAATCCCGTTTTCTTTCCTGAAAGCTCCTTATTGTAAGCACAATTTATACATGCTCTTACATATTTGCGGACAAACCGGTTCATTTTTGGGAACCAATAATCTGCCCTTATCTTCTCGATGGTTTTATCAAATGAGAAATGACCAGCCTCATCATGATTCAGCTGGCATATTCTCCATCGTGCGGACCTGGGTACAACCCACTTCAGCTTAGAACCAACGCGACGATAAATTTTCCCATCTCGTAGTACATAATTATTGGTAATATCCTTAATATCCTCTTCGGATGTTTCCAAAACAGTTTTAACGTGGGTAAGGTGAGGATCAGTCATTTGAACTGTATGTAGCCAGTCTGTCGTCGTAATATTTAGAACTTCAATTTCCTCTTGGGCATTAGGAACTGGATTACGGCTCAGTGCGTCTACATGTTGCATACTATGCCCAGGTCTATACTCGATAGAATAACTGTATTCTTGCAATGCGAGCCACCATCTGGCGATTTTAGGAATCAAGTCCCGTTTCGTTAGAGTAGCTCGTAATGCGTTACAGTCAGTGATGACTTTAAACTCTATGCCAATTAAATACACCCTGAATTTCGTTAGCGTCATTACAACTGCCATTGTCTCCAATTCATAAGAGTGCCACAGAGTCTCTTCACGGGTAGTCTGGCGACTATAATACGCAACAGGTTTGAACGCAGAATCGTCACTGCTACGCTGCATTAGAATGCCCCCTATGCCCAACTTGCTTGCATCACAATGCACTTCAGTCTCGTAAGTTGGGTTATAGAGCGCCAATATTGGCCGGGCTACTAATTTAATTTTTATTTCTTGGAATGCTGATTCTTGTTCCTTGAGCCATTGCCACGGAACGTCAGCCTTAGTTAGTTTGGTCAGTGGTCGTATAAGCAACGAAAAGTTGTAGACAAATCGTCTAAAATAGCTGGCCAACCCAACAAACTGACGAACCTGGTGAACGTTGGATGGTCTAGGAAATTGGGCAACCGCTTCAATTTTTTTGGAACCAGGTTTCAAGCCTCGTTCTGATATCTCAAAACCTAGATAATCTATCTCTGACTGCATAAAGAAACACTTCTTTAAATTCAGAGTTAGATTGGCATTCCTCAACAGCTCCAAGATATCTTTCAACTTGTCAAAAGATTCCTGAAAAGTTGACCCAGTTGACAGCAGATCATCTAAATAAGGTACTGCAAGGTCAAAACGCCTTGAACCCAAAGCCTTATTAATCATATTTTGGAACACCGCCGGCGCATTTACGAGTCCAAACGGCATTCGGTTGTACTCGTAGTGACCATCCGGTGTTACGAATGCCGTAAGGTGTCTAGATTCTTCAGCTACGGGTATTTGATAATAGCCTGAGGATAAATCGAGACTCGTAAAGTAGGATTTTCCACTGAGCCGATCAAGTTGATCCTCGATCAGTGGCATAGGGTAACTATCCTTAATTATTTTTTTGTTGAGAGCGCGGTAGTCGACACACAACCTATATTCGTTATTTTTCTTTTTCACTAGAACGATTGGGCTGGCGTATGCGGACTGCGACTCTCGCACAATACCATTTTCTAATAATTCGCCTACCATCTCTCGAACCTTAGCGCGTTCACTATATGGTAATCGGTAAGGTCTGTAAATAACCGGACTGTCATCAGTAAGACGAATACTCAGTTGTGCGATGCTTGTTAATCCTAATTCATGCATTTTAAATGCGAAACAGTCTCGAAATTCGTTTAAAAGCTCAAGCAGCATAACTTTTTCAGCATGTGATACTTTTGGTCCTACATTTAACATGTCAAAAGTTATTGGTTCCTCACTCGTTTCACCCATAGGCATTTTTCCTTTTGTATCACCAATACTGATTTTATTCACAAAGGTAGGCAAATTCTGTTGCAGTAGATGTTCGTTACTTTGGTTCAGTTTGATTGCCCTACCAAGAAGCTTTAGTTTACAAAATTTCACAGGCTGTTGAGCAAGATTTAAAATTAGACAGTGGCCTTTCCCATCCTCGAATCTATAGAGACCTTGGAGAAGAACATACTCATTGCCCGGTTTTAAACATGCGCTACCAGGTATAAACAGTAGTCCGGAATGATTTCCTTCCAAGTGAACCTCTATATCTTTAAGACCAGTAAACTCGACTGTCTGTCCGTTAAACACCTTTAAACGTTCCAGATCTGAGTCATCACAATATAAGATTAAGCCTTTATCGGTCTTATAGACTACAACCGATGGTAATTCTGTCAAAGATTGTCCGATAAGTACGTCTGTATTCAACAACTCATCGGAGACTACAAAAGCTTCTACGTCTGCCACGACGGCATCAACCGTTATACTGACTACAACCCTGCCTGCAGGAAGTACACTGTCCGAGGCAAATCCCTTAATCACAGGAAGGAGGTTTGTGTCCAAAACTAGATTCAGGGACTTCGCGACACTATTACGAACCAATGTACATTGGCTGCCAAAATCAATATAAGCAGAGCAGGTAATACCGTTAAGGGTTATTGTCTTGAAATACTTACTATTTGGTTGTTCCATAGAAGTTATTTGAAGGACAGTTTTAGCGATATCTGTGTTGTTTTCGGGGACACTAGTTGCGAGACTAGGGTGCGAGATTTTAAAATTGTCAGATGAGCAATTCTGTGTACTGTGCCCAAGGCGCTGACACTTTTCACATCGCCGTAGAGGTTTTGTACATCTGCGCGCCGTGTGCCCCGGCTCACCACAGTTGTAACAGTGGACAACATACTTTGCCCTGTCTCGATTAGGGTTGGAGCGACCTGAGTTGCCCCGGCCTGTTTCCGTGTTCCTCGTAAACTCAAACTTTGGAGGCGGTATTTCCTTCCTAGGAACAAAACTGTTTTTCTTTGAAATGCGACGTAAATATCGGAGTAACTGGGCCGGTCGTGTGAAACTCGCTCCTTGTGCATTAAGTCGTATATTACTATCGAAGATCCCGCTCACAAGGCAATCGACCGCGTTTTTCCCTTTTATACCACACATCTTTACTAATCGCGCCTTTTCATGGAAGTATTCTTCAAGAGATTCTTCTCTCTTACTTCTCCTACTGAGCATTTCTGTTAGCCGATCGGCATAGTTACGGTCATCAGGAAAAGTTTTCACGATTTTCCTTTGCCACTGACGCCAACTTAAATTCACGCTTCGCCTTCCTTGATACCATTTCTTGGCCTGTCCAGCTAGTTTTGGTATGGCATGGTAAATTATCTGTCTTTCACTCCATCCGTAGATATGCGCTGTTTCGTTCACTTTTCGTATCCAATCTCTTGCGGTCTGTGAGTGTGAGTCAGGGTCAAACTCCGGGATGACATTGTGTGCGCCTTCAAAATTATTACTACCCTTTCCCATCATTCTTGCAATCTGTTTCAGGAACGATTTCTCCTCGCTAGGGTCAGTGCTATTTAACCTCTGTCGTTTTCTTCCCTTATGGGCACGTACTTGATGTCTTGAACTTACATGTTCTCTTGATGAGCCAGATATAGAACAAAGCGAGTCCTTGGAAGACGCGCGCCGGCGTTTTAAGTTATCGGCACGACGACGGCGGCTGCGATGTCTACTGACACTCCGATTGCGATTTCGTCTACTCCGGCGACGACATTTACGAGTGCGGCTATTTCGATCATCATGGCTGCTCCGGGACATCGACGAAGAGGTAGTCGTATCCCTTGAACTCGACTCACTCAAAGTCGATGGAGATATTGACCACGTACTTAGTCTGGACTTTCTTGTGTATCCGCGGCGTTTACGGTATCTCTTCGCAGGGGAGGGTGAAAAGCTACGTTTTCTACTAGAAAGTTTCCTGCGATGAGGACTGCGTGAAGCCCTAGCATGGCGTGTTTCTTCCAAGGGAGGTGTATAGCCTGATCTATCGCTTGATGGCATGGCGAAGACTTTATTTTGTTATTATAGTTTAGTATATATTTTTTTTTTTATTATATTTTGTAATTTATTACAACATAGTTAGTAAAAAAGGAGCGTTAGTAGGAAGAGAGTGAAGAGAAATAAAACCAATATTATTAAATATTTCTTTGAAGTTTTCTTACCTGTCATGAGTATACACACCTAGTAATAGGTATAAGTATCAATATTGAGTTCATAAAACCTAGTTAATAAATAAAATTTGTATATACAGAAATAATATGCACACACATTTACAAAAACGTCGATTATTAATTTGGGAAGTGACTGATTGCTTTATTTTTTTTTTTAAACAAACGTTAACTAATGTTAATGTTTAATACAGTGTTACACAGGGGACATATAATGTACATCAAACTAATATTATGTTGACTACTTTTCAGATTCGCGTAACACCCTGCCGTTATTCTTTCATATACTTATTGAATAATTTCCCTCAATTAGTTGTAATGTGTTTGTAAGGTCAGTGACCAACCATTTCAAGAACACTCAAAATATTTATTATTTTTAAGTAATTAAATGACAACAATAACTAGATATTGCGTCTATGCACCTTACATTTCTGTGCAAACGGTAGGTATGTGTTACGCGTAATCAAAACCATGAAAAGTGCTTTATTTTAAATACCCAATTGGGATTTTATCTGATTACTTTATTTATATCTAGAAAGAAGAAAAATATGGTACCCTCCAATATGATCAACCAATTAATGGGATTTGAGTACGCACCAGTTGAATTCTACGCTACGCCCTGAACGTGAAGATGTATGTCTCACAATGTTAAATGCAAGACATAAATCTGGCTGAACGTAATCTACACCCGCTTGTTTTACAGTAACCGTAAAGGTAATGGATGTCCAATAATACCGAAGAATCAAAGCAATAAGATCTCATAATCGTTTCGAATAAAAGTATGCAGGTACCTACTTTAATTCGTGAGTCCTACCTACCTGTATTACTCAGCCACCCACTGTACACCGATCATGATTACCTACTCTTACCTTAGATGACTATGATAAAATAGCTCATAAAAAATTGCATGAAAATAATGTCACATCATATGAAAGTATGTAAATGGAATATATGGGATTGAATCAACTTTTTCTTATGGTTTTGCTAGTTATTATTGTAGGTATACTAAGATTTCATTTTGCGATGTTTTCTATAGTTATATTGTAAAATAATGCAACACCAAAGCTACGTATTTAGTAGGCAGTTAACAACACTCATAACTAAATTGTGCTATCCATGGTTTAAATCTTATAACACAGATTTTTTTTATGTAGAAGTATAGTGCAAAGTAATGTATTGAACAATCGATCATATCATTACTTGGTCGTGTTAATCGGTGGGTTAAGTAATCACCAATAACAGTATCAAAACGTAGGTACAAACAGCCGACACTGTAGGTATCATTACGTGATAACGGAACTATTTACACATTTAAAACAATAAGTGACATACCTGAGATTTTTCTTCGACGTTCTTACCACTTCTGAATTATTAACAAGCTCCAAAATAAAGACCACAGCTCCTGGAATATACCTTTTATTGCCTTCCTGATACAATGTTTAATTGTTATTCCTTAAAGCGACCGCTCGGTCCGATGACGTTTCTACGAATGGCCGCCCGCCTGCGCAACTCATTATATTCTAATAAAACATAATATTTTAATTTTTGCTATATATATATTAATCGCCAACAATAGGCAGAACGGTTACTTTGATATGGTACAAATGTGTTAAGCTAATTTTGATGCTAATAACCTATATACTTGTGCGTAGCTAGTCTGATTTTCATACGCTGTAGGCAGCTGGCGGTATGTCTATGTATTTTGGCAGTCAAGAGAGTCCGAAAAACTCGTAAAAAGTAACACACTTAAAAAGTTAATTTATGTATTTTCTCGGTTTCAGATTGCTTGCTGGCAACAGAAGGGTAAGTAATTACTCTGAAATGAAGAACCTAGCTATAAGACTCAATTTAATTAGTAAGATTCGAGGAGAACCGTTAATTGCCCGACTTTGTTTGCTCCAGACAGGGCGCCTATGTTTCGGTAACAGTGTTGTATTATAGGTATATATACTGTCCCACTGCAGGGCAAACCCTCCAGGCTGCTGCTTCGAAATTGTTAAAAAGATATCGGGTTTAGTTGCTAACAATTTAAATCAATTGGCGTTGCTAGTGTGCCCCACCCGCCACCTTAACGAAAGTTGATGTGACCCGACCGAGTACTGAACTCAAACGAAACTCTGACACGAGCAAGGTCACACAAACATACTTCAAATAGCCATTAAAATAAAGCGAATCCTAAAAAAATACACTTCATTCCGATTTAGCTATTCTATTACAATTTAACTAAGAATTTCTAGTATAAAATTTAAATGTCAGCCTTTTAACTAGGGATGTTACGATCGTGCCATTTCGGATTTATCTTTTTCAATAAATGCACTGATATTGGCAAATTACTCTTACACCAAGAGGAGTAGAGTCCATATTAGGGAAATACAATTATGTGAACGTTTTTTTTATTCGATCCTGTCATTGGATTTTAAAATAGTACTTAGTGCAATAAAGTGCCGCAAAGTGTTATTAGTTAGAAGTTAGTTATTAGTTCGTATTAGTTGGAGCCGTAAAGTCCTTGAGTGGAGACCGCGACTTGGTAAGCGTAGTGTAGGACGCCCTGCGACGAGATGGGATGATGACATTCGAAGGCTGGCTGGTGTGGGCTGGATGAGAGTGGCCGAAAATCGGGAGCAGTGGCGTGCATTAGGGGAGACCTATGTCCAGCTGTGGACGAGTGTGGGTTGCTGATGATGATGATGATGATGAAAGTGATATTAAAATAGTAATAATTAAATTGTACCGTTTTACACTACAGTCGGTCAAATGTAGCTCGATTCAACAGACATTGGTGTTACAGATTTATTTTCTTTATGTCTATGGTAATAAAAACGTATCAAATAAAAATTTGGTTTAAATGATAACTCTTTATGTCTATTGAAATAAAGATCAAGTGACAGCTGTCATTCTAATCAATCTATATTATACGAAGTATAGTTACCATATTGACACCCTGTTGGTCTCGTGGTTTAAGTACCGGGCCGTAATTTCGGGATCCTGGGTTCAATTTCTGGGTCGAGCGAAAAGTTGTTTCGCCTAATCGAATCTACCTAATCTGTTAAGCCTAATCCCATCATTCTATGATGCAGGCCTTTGCCCTGCAGGGAGACAGATTATAGGCAAATACTTTACATTGGTTACCAATGTTTGTTAAGATGACGGGAAGGGCACACTAGTGACGCCAATCGATTTTAATTTTTACAAGCTTTTATTTAGTTTCACCTGTCCCGTTGTCTGTCGTTCTGTAATCAAATCTTGCAACTTAAATTTGATCCACTTCCCGGTTTCCGATTGAGCTGAAATTTAGAATGCATGTATAAATCGGATGACAATGCAATGTTATTGTGACATAGAGCCGATCTGATGATGGAGCTGGAAGGTGGCCATAGGAACTCCGTAATTAAATGATGCAACCCTATCGAGTTTGAGCTCATTAGATTCGCCTTGACAAGTACTTTGTTAATATATGGTAACCAGGGTCTGATGATGGAGCCGGAAGGTGGCCATAGGAACTCCGTAATTAAATGATGCAACCCTATCGAGTTTGAGCTCATTAGATTCGCCTTGACAAGTACTTTGATAATATATGGTAACCAGGGTCTGATGATGGAGCCGGAAGGTGGCCATAGGAACTCCGTAATTAAACGATGCAACCCTATCGAGTTTGAGCTCATTGGATTAGTATTAACGAGTACTTTGATACTATATGGTAACCAGGGTCTGATGATGGAGCCGGAAGGTGGCCATAGGAACTCCGTAATTAAACGATGCAACCCTATCGAGTTTGAGCTCATTGGATTAGTCTTGAAGAATACTTTGATACTATATGGTAACCAGGGTCTGATGTTGGAGTTGGAAGGTGGCCATAGGAACTCCGTAATTAAACGACGCAACCCCATCGAGTTTGGGCTTATTAGAAAATAGAGATACTAAAAAGTTAAAAATAAAATTAAAGAAAAAAAACCTTTTTAAAAACAAGCTTTTATTATTTGTTTATAAAATAAACTAAAAAGTCAAAAATATATTAACTCTAAAAAGAAACATAACACTTTGTAACTTGATTGTAACCTTTAACGACAAATAAGCGTCTTCGTTTAGGACAAAATAATTCCATATTATACAAATTTATTTCATTTTAACACTAAAACTTTTCACCATACATAATTATTCAATCTCGTCCCCACTCTTTATAATAGTCCCCATTTATAAATAAAAGCGTGTTACATTTAATACAACACAACATTTTCCTCAAGCTATCACAATGTAACACGCTTTCATTTATAAATGGGGTCTATGATAAAGAGGGGGACGAGCTTGAATAATTATGTATGGTGAAAAGTTTTAGTGTTATAAATGGACTTTTTAAAAAAAAAATCAAACCGACTTCAAAAAAAAAAACACAAACGACAAAAACAGACAATAGCAGTACTTACATAACTAAAAAGCGATAAATAACCTAATTTATTCACTTAATGCATATTATATATCTACAATTATTGAAATATTTACAACTTAATACCTAATACTTTAACAAAGTCTTCTTTAACTATTTAAATATTTACAGTTATCACTTATATTTTGAAGTCGGTGCCAGCCTGCAGCCTAGGTAACGTAGTCCGTTAGTATATCTGTGGTGCTGTTTGACTGAGGCGCGCGGCCCCGGGCCGGTAAGCAAACGCAAAACCACACACACCAAGGAGAAGGTGCGCCTGGGGCGCGGGGCGCGGGGTCAGCCGGTTGAGTGTGCCACCCGAACGCGGGCAGACGCGTGAGGGCAGACGTCGTTGACGGTCGCTTCAATTAATAAATTATTTCAGCGCGCTTATGCAATTTCCTATTCTTAGTTTTGCTTTGAATTTTAATGTCGGTCAGTTTTCTTAATTACATTTATTTGTTTGGCTGGCACCGACTTCAAAATATAAGTGATAACTGTAAATATTTAAATAGTTAAAGAAGACTTTGTTAAAGTATTAGGTATTAAGTTGTAAATATTTAAATAATTGTAGATATATAATATGCATTAAGTGAATAAATTAGGTTATTTATCGCTTTTTAGTTATGTAAGTACTGCTATTGTCTGTTTTTGTCGTTTGTGTTTTTTTTTTTGAAGTCGGTTTGATTTTTTTTTTAAAAAGTCCATTTATTTCTCGATTTTTAGTTGTGTTAATGCGTTTTGAACTAAAAATAGATGCTAGTTCATTTACTTAGGGTTAGGGTTTCAATTTATTTAATATATAGTCACTAATTAATACGTTCGTTTGACGAATCGTTCATATTTTTTAGGAAGCTATAATTGTTATTAATACGTACTTACTTTGAAGAGTTTGATAATACTTATTAGGTATTAAATTTTTTTTTATTATCATGGGTAGACCCACTAAGGCTGCAGCCCGAATGAGGGCAAATCGTCACCTGGAAAGTATTGCAGAAAAAAATTTTGCTAAAGGTCAAGTGTATGTTGCTTTAAGTCGAGTGAAGACTTTAAACGGTATTGCACTTTGTGATCTAGAACCAAGCAAATTACTTACCAGACCACATGATGAAAAGGCATTACGAGAAATGGAAAGATTAAGACAACTATTGTAAAAATATATGGATTCCTGACCACCCCAGGAGTAGATATACCCTTTTAAGCATACTCATTATTTTTGAGGAATTGTCTCGATTTCATTGATATTTGTGTTAGTTGTTAGAATTTCTCTCGATATCTCTGAAATTTCGTGATTACATCGTAACCATCTCAGGAGTAGTACCAAGTACAAGTATCCCGTTAGCCCTACATACATTCGATCAACCAATTGCAGTACTGCTCCCAACTCCTAACCGTTGAGGAGTACTGTAGCTTCATCATCAGCACAGCAGCATCAGATGTTGATTCAACCATACCTCACAAGCAACATGTTAGCCCTACTGCCTTCAAACTCCTAACCGTTGAGGAGTACTGTAGCTTCATCATCAGCACAGCACCATCAGATGTTGACACCCTGAAGCATATACCTGAGTAAGATGTGATTACGTAACAAAAACACCATACGAGCATACAATTTTCGGTGATTGCCCTCGATTTCTCCTGGATCCCATCATCAGATCCTGGACTGGTGAAAATGGGACCACCTCAGAAGTAAACTCTATCCATCAAAAAAAAATTTTTTGAAATCCGTCTATAATTGACGAAAATATCGGTGAACATACATAAAAAAAAAAAAAATATTATACATACAGACGAATTGAGAACCTCCTCCTTTTTTGAAGTCGGTTAAAAATGAAATAAATTTGTACAATATGGAATTATTTTGTCCTAGACGAAGACGCTTATTTGTCGTTAAAGGTTACAATCAAGTTACAAAGTGTTATGTTTCTTTTTAGAGTTAATATATTATTGACTTTTTAGTTTATTTTATAAACAAATAATAAAAGCTTGTTTTTAAAAAGGTTTTTTTTTCTTTAATTTTATTTAAAGCTGGAGTAAATAGGCTACTTGTTGGTAAGTTCGCTTTTCATCATAGGCTTCTTCTGAACTCTAGGTGTTCAACGTGAAGTAAAGAGCAAACCCATCATTAATAAAAAAACTACAGTCGGCCGTTTTATTAATTGCACAATGTTACTTTTAAGGACCTTACGAAATAATGGTCCAAATAAGTATGATGGAGAGGTGGACCAAATCCGAAACGAGGTGATGGCAGAGAACCATGGCGCTAAACATAGCTCACCGGATGAGCAAGCTGATGTGGCAGTGGGCTGGCCATAATAAGCCGTAGAACCGACAACCGCTGGAATGAAGGTCAGGTGATGTGACGTCTTACACAAAATGGCTAAATGCGAGTAACAAAAGATCGATCAGAGTGGCGAACATTTGATGAGTACTATGTCCAGCAGTGGACTACAACAGGATGATATGATAATTAAAGCGAGATACAGAAACCTACATTTTATCAGTAGGACCTATATAAAAACTAGTGGATTATATTTCTCAATTAAGCCTCAGTAACTTTCATATCATCAATGGAATAAAAGCGACATTTTTAATTAGATAGAGGGCAGACGAACAGATGGCTGTAATCGCTTATTAGAGGCCCAATTCTCGACCACTCGACATTGAAGTTGAATTAAAGATATAAATCTCTAAATGCGACTTCAATATCGAGTGCACGTGAATTTTCACTCAGGTGGCCCACCTGCAACACCAAAGGAATCACAAGTGCGCCGACGGGATTATAAAAATAAAATTAAAGAAAAAAAACCTTTTTAAAAACAAGCTTTTATTATTTGTTTATAAAATAAACTAAAAAGTCAAAAATATATTAACTCTAAAAAGAAACATAACACTTTGTAACTTGATTGTAACCTTTAACGACAAATAAGCGTCTTCGTCTAGGACAAAATAATTCCATATTGTACAAATTTATTTCATTTTAACACTAAAACTTTTCACCATACATAATTATTCAATCTCGTCCCCACTCTTTATAATAGTCCCCATTTATAAATAAAAGCGTGTTACATTGTGATAGCTTGAGGAAAATGTTGTGTTGTATTAAATGTAACACGCTTTTATTTATAAATGGGGACTATTATAAAGAGTGGGGACGAGATTGAATAATTATGTATGGTGAAAAGTTTTAGTGTTAAAATGAAATAAATTTGTACAATATGGAATTATTTTGTCCTAGACGAAGACGCTTATTTGTCGTTAAAGGTTACAATCAAGTTACAAAGTGTTATGTTTCTTTTTAGAGTTAATATATTTTTGACTTTTTAGTTTATTTTATAAACAAATAATAAAAGCTTGTTTTTAAAAAGGTTTTTTTTTCTTTAATTTTATTAGGTACTAAACCGGATCTACTTTAAACAATTTCGGGGTTACAACCTCTCGGCAAACACTTATCTTTTGTGGATTGGCGTCGCTACTGTGCCCTACCCGTCACATTAACTGGAAAACTACTTTATTTGAACTTAAGACGAGTTTTAAAACCGGAAATTTTGATAAAAGGTCTCAGCAGAATCTTCAAATCGATAAGAAGAATAAATACTTACATAGATAATCACACACAACTAGTTTTGTAATTATGTCGGTACCCGACAAACATTGAATTAAAAACAAAACCAAACTTTTAGAACGGATTCGGTAACGGTACGAATCGTTTTTTACAGTTAGGAAACTCCATAACATCCCTACAACAGACCTTCGGAAAGAACAAAGGATGTGAAATTGTGAAACTAAGTTTATTAGCATTTTTCTTTGAACTAAAAGATTCTCGGCTCAGACCTGGAACAGTTAACAGGCAATAAGTGTCACTTTAATCGTGTCCCGTTGAAAGCGCTGTCACTCCCTGCTAAGGGGAAGGGACAAACTTTCTTAGTTCTATTAACAGCTAGATTAGATAGACTTTGCTTGCGAATCTGTCCGAGTGGATTAGTTACTTGGGGCAATATTGTCAGTGTTTTTTTTTTGTGTCAGGTGGAAAACGAATAATCTGAAGGTGAGCGATTGCCGTCGCCCATGGACACTAGTAACGCCAGTCGGGTTACTTAGTTACTTATTTTTTTTATATGATAGGTAGCAGACGAGCATACATATATATATACGAGATAATATAGTATATCGCTGGAATGCAATGTCGATTTCTTTTTTTTTATATGAGAGGTGGCAGACAAGCTGACGGATCACCTGATGGTAAGCAATTCCGCCGCCCATGGACACCCGCAACACCAGTGGAGTCACAAGTGCGCTGCCAACCTTTTCCCCTTCCCCTTCATTGGGCCTCCGGTAACCTAACTCACACGGCGAACGCCGGTCTTCTGTCAGGCAGTGGTATCACTCTGGTCGAGCCGGCCCATTCATGCCTAAGCGTGGCTCGCCCACATTTCTATTGAATCGTATCTTTTTTTTTATGTAATAGGTAGGCAGACGAACAGACGGATCACCTGATAGTAAGCAATTGCCGCCGCCCATAGACACCCGCGACACCAGTGGAGTCACAAGTGCGCTGCCCCTATCCACCGGAATGGGCCTCCGGTACCCTCACTCACGCAACGAAATACAGCATAGTGCTGCTTCACGCCGGTTTTCTGTGAGGCCGTGGTATCACTCCGGTCGAGCCGGCCCATTCATACCGAAGCTTGGTTCTCCCACTTCATCATGTCAATTCAAGGCTTGTATACATACAGCCGTGCATATTTGCCGTGTGGTCCCCGGCAGAGTAGAATAGGCCACCCTCACTCTTACCGAGGTGTCGTAAAAGGCGACTAAGGTAAAGCTGCTGGCATGATCATCAGCACCCAGAGAAGGAAAACTCTGCATTTATATCAAAACCCTCGCCAACCCGTCTGCCAAGCGTGGTGAGTATGGCAACTACCCCTCATGTGATTGAGGGAGGCCCGTGCCCCAGCAGTGGGGACTTAAATGGGCTAACGATGATACATACAGCATTTTCAAATCGTATTTTTTTTTATAATACGACAGATAAGCATTTGTCCCCAATCTCGCCTGATGTTAAGTGAAGATGAGCTCCCAGGTGGGCCATGCTTGCCCGTGAAAAGCCTATTCACTCATACATTAATAAATATAACATTTTATTTGTTAGTATAATATACATGTAATTACACATATATTCTTAGGGGAGCCACGCTTCGGCATGAATGGGCCGGCACGACCGGAGTGACACCACGGCCTCACAGAAAACCGGCGTGAAGCAGCATTAGGCTGTGTTTCGCTGTGTGAATGAGGGTACCGGAGGCCCAATCCGGGGAAATGAAAGGTTTAAGGGTTGCCAGCGCACTTGTGACTCCACTGGTGTCGCAGGTGTCCATGATCGGCGGCAATCGCTTATTATCAGGTAATCCGTCTGCTCGTCTGCCATATCACATAAAAAAATGCTCAGTTCCACCTGAAAACTTGGTCACCCCAGCTGAGTGAGTTAAAAGCTATGGTAGGATAAGAACGCGCCTTCCATACTGGAGGTCGTGGTTTGAATTTCAAACCTACACCTCTGAATTTTTCAAACGTATGTGCATATTTCTATTCTACCGTTAGTACCATTAGTGCTATATAAATACTATAGACTATGAGGGCGCCTAAGAGCGCCATTAATTCGAATAAAGTTTATTAGTTACGTTTATTAACTCACATTCGTATTTTTAAATTGTTTTCTGTATATATTACTCATCGTCATCGTCAGCCCATTTAAGTCCCCACTGCTGGGGCACGGGCCTCCCTCAATCACATGAGGGGTAATTGCCATACTCACCACGCTTGGCAGACGGGTTGGCGAGGGTTTTGATATAAATGCAGAGTTTTCCTTCTCTGGGTGCTGATCATGCCAGCAGGTTTACCTTAGTCGCCTTTTACGACACCTCGGTAAGAGTGAGGGTGGCCTATTCTACTCTGCCGGGGACCACACGGCCCCCGGTACGGTACGGTATATATTACTACTGTATAATTATACGTGTAAGGTGTTTCTTAGTATGTACCTAATGCTAGCTAAGCAATTTTTAGTACGATATTATGTATGTTATGAAATCATCAGCCTCATCAAAATGTTATTATCTGGGTCGTGTCATAAGTAGGTTTGTTTAGTTAGTTTACATTATTAACTTTCGCGTAAGATTAGGTGATTTGTAATTTATTGATAGAATATTTGTAATTTAATTTTATGTCTGTTTATTGTTTGTTTATTTAAGAATTATTTGTTAACTAAGCTTTTTTGTTTTTGCCTGAGATGCAGGGTTTCCCTAGTTCAGGCACAAAAACTTAAAACTGATCACTAAGTATAGGTAGATTAAAAGTAATAATTTGTTCTTATGATATTTCAATAAAGTTATTATTAGTGAGGAAACCTGCACGTTTGGATCGTTTCTGATGCGTGGAACAGTGATTCAGTTGGTCTGGTTCCCCTACTAAATGGTTTGGAAGGTGAGACTTAAGGCTGTCAGTGACAGTGCGTTTCTCACGTCATTTCCTACAACGCACTGTAAAACTGTAAAACCAGCTGTCATCCGTGGTGTTTCCGAACAGACACGATCTGGTGACCTTCAAGAATAGGGTTTATCACTTTCTTAAAAGCCGGCAAAGCATATGTGATCATCATCATCATCATCATCTTTCCCTGGCCGATTTCGGCTACGGTGACTACTAAGGGCTTAGGTGTTTGGCCCTAATGTGGCTAATGTACCCGATTTTATGGGTAAATGTGCGAGAACAATTTGGACAAGTCAGGATATTGTTTTCATAGTGATAAACAATATTGGGAGGCGGTTTACTTTTAGATAGATCACGAGGTCATTGAGGTTTAACTCTCGCCTCCTATCAACCTCAAAGTCGTAAACTTTAGACTGTATTTGCTGTCTCCATTCAGGCCGATTCGCAGCAATAGTCTCCCAAGAGGAGGTTCAATGTTACATCTCTTCATATGTCTTTTCTGAACGTCTTTAAAGCGTAAGAACTGGCCACCGCGTTTCCGCTTACCGAGCTCAAGTTCAGAAAAGAAGATGCGCTTCGCCTTCCTCTCTTCGGACATGCGTGACAGGTGCCCGCACCAACGCAAACTGGCGTCGCATCAAATATGCCTCCATGCCACATACATTAGCCCTCTGCAGTACAGTCGTGTTGCGGACTCGATCTGACCATTTGATATTCATTATTTCACGGAGGCATTTCAGATGGAATCTGTCCAGTGTACGTATGTGCTTACGATACAGGCACCAGGTCTCAGAGGAATAGAGAATGTTAGGCAAAATGACGGCCATGTATAATTTGATTTTGGTGTTAAGTTTTAGATTATGGGAACGAAATACCCTGTCCCGAAGTTTACCAAAAACAGCCATAGCAGCGCCAAGTCTACCATTGATCTCCGAGTCGAGGTCGCCTTTTGCAGTTATGCAACTTCCCAGATATTTAAACTTATCCACCTGACTTAGAACCTGCCCCTCAATATGCAGATTTAGCGGAAATTGTTGTATTGTCTCCATAGTCATCACTTCTGTTTTACCGATGTTGATCTTCAAGCCAAAATCTACAACAGGCGGCGTTAAGCTTGGTTATCAGGTTTTGAAGTCCTGTTGGTGTTGCCGCTACAAAACACAGATCATCCGCATACATCAATTCGGTAATAAGATCGTAAGCTACCTTACTGCGTGCATTTAGTCGACGTAGGTTAAAAATGCCTCCATCTGTACGATAACGTATGCGGATGCCATCTGTGGTTTCTGTTAACGCCTCTTTCACAACGACACAGAAATATAACGCAAAAAGCGTGGGCGCGAGGACACAGCCTTGTTTGACGCCACAGGTGACAGGAAACTGCTTACTTTCCTCGCCATCACAAGCAACACAGCAGGTCATGTTATCATGAAAAAGCCTTATCAGGCGTATGAATTTGTCAGGACAGCCCAGTTTGGACAGAACTATCCACAAGGCTTCTCGAGGCACACTGTCAAAAGCCTTTTCAAGGTCCACAAAGCATAAATAAAGAGGTTGGCTTTGCTCTCTACTCTTCTCCTGTAGCTGCCGTAAAGAAAAGATAGCTTCACAGGTGCCTCTGTTTGGTCGAAATCCAAACTGGGTCTCGGGTAAAACATTTTCTGACAACTCCATTAGGCGGCTCAGTAACACCCTGGCAAACATTTTCCCTGGCGCTGTAAGTAGGGAAATGCCTCTGTAGGAGTTGCAATCAGCTTTGCCACCTTTGTTTTTATATAAACAGCAAATACGGGAAATCTTGAAATCACTAGGGACTTCCTCTTTTTGCCACATTTCTGCAAATAACTGCCAGATCTTATGATGCAGTTCTTCTCCTCCGTATTTCATCAACTCTCCAGGAATGTTGTCAACACCCATAGCTTTTTTGTTTTTTTGAGCATTAACGGCATCTGTGACTTCCTGGATCGTAGGCGGATTATCTAGATTTCCAAGTAATTCAGAGCTAGGGATGGATTTTATGTAGTCTAGATCTGCTGCGCGGTCAAAATTTAAAAGAGTCTCAAAGTGTTCAGCCCAGCGGTTAATTTTGTCTTCCTTGCTGTACAGGAAAGTACCGCTAGTCGATTTAAGAGGCACATTGATCTTAGGTGGGTTTCCAACTAATTCCCTTATTTCTCTAAAGAACTCACCCAATTGGTGGGTATCTGAAAGCCATTGGATGTAATCTGCTTTATTTCTCCACCAATCATCTTTTGCAGAACGGGTCAGTTTTCTGATGTTATTTGTGCTCTGCTTGATGTTATCAGAATCTATCGTGTGTCGCTCCGTTCGTAGGAGAAGTCGATGTTGCATCAAAGCATGCGATAAAAGTTTGTCATTGTCATCAAACCAGTCTTTATGGAGTCGTGGTTTTGGACCCAGGATATCAGTGGCCGCATTGACAAGATTTGTTGACAAAACGATTCCAGGTATCTTGTAGGCTGCTACTCTGAGGATCTAAACACGCTGTGTAGGTGTTAACAGCTTCTCTATATTTTACCAATGTCTCCTTAGACTCTAGCTTTTTAAGGTGCAAGCATCTAGGTTTAGGCCTGCTAGATCTTCGTAAAGGCTTAAGACGCAGCTTTAGTTTTATAACTATCAGTCGGTGGTCTGACCAGCAGTTTGCGCCTCTCATAACTCAGAGATCCTCTGGGTTGCAGATGTCCATGGGTGGCGGTGATCACTTTCCATCAGGTGTGCCGTCTGCTCGTTCGTCCGCTGTAATGTAAAAAATACACACTTCCCAAATGCAGAATTATGGTCCAACCGTACTCTGGGCTCCCAAGTGACATCTTTGGATGCAACCGCAACGGGGAACTGCATGCTAAATGCTGCATAAAGAAGACTTTTTTTTTATATGGGATCTGGCAGACGAGCAGACGGATCACCTGATGGTAAGCAATTCCGCCGCCCATGGACACCCGCAACACCAGTGGAGTCACAAGTGTGCTGCCAACCTTTTCCCCTTCCCCCCCATTGGGCCTCCGGTAACCTCACTCACACGGCGAAACACAGCGCAAGCGCTGCTTCACGCCGGTCTTCTGTGAGGCAGTAGTATTACTCCGGGCAAGCCGGCCCATTCATGCCTAAGCGTGGCTCTCACACATTTAATCCACATTTTTAAATAAAATAATTGGGTTAGTGGTCTTTTTCTTTTTCGAAAATCGTTCGTTCGAAAGTATCAAAATCCCAAACGCGTTCACTAATTAACAATGATCGGAATAGGTAGAGCTATTTAGGTTCATTGACCGCAAACATAGATGTTAATATGGACATGCCCCTGGATTCTGACTATGATCCCGGGATTGAATTAATATTTTTTTTTATTTTAGAGTTAAATATTTAACGCATTTTAATCATGAAAGGGCTTATCCATAAACATTCGAAACCACCATATTTACTTACAGATTGTTCCTTCCTATCCTTAGACAATTTTCTATGTTAACGTACAAATCTTAAATTTCGAAAGAACAAATAAAACTTTTTTAATTAACATGTTATCACAAAGCGTTTATGAATAAGTTCGTAAGGCTTGTATATATATAAACGAAAACAACTGTTCATAGTATACATCGTCATCGTCATCGTCAGCCCATTTAAGTCCCCACTGCTGGGGCACGGGCCTCCCTCAATCACATGAGGGGTAATTGCCATACTCACCACGCTTGGCAGACGGGTTGGCGAGGGTTTTGATATAAAGTTTTCCTTCTCTGGGTGCTGATGATCATGCCAGCTGCTTTACCTAAGTCGCCTTTTACGACACCTCGGTAAGAGTGAGGGTGGCCTATTCTACTCTGCCGGAGACCACACGGCATAGTATACAGCATATCTTGAATCCTGTATCAAAAATAGCTGTACCTACTCCGATTGTTATACATAATTTCCTCATATTTGAAGTTTTGTTATGCCTAATTGTCTTTGATTATAATGTGTTTGTGTTATAATATTAGGCGCTATAATAATTAGATGACTGACCGGATGGCGCAATTGGTAGTGACCCTACCTCTTACGCCAAAGGTCGTGGGTTCGATCCCCACCCTGGACAAACATTCGTGCGATGAACACTTGTGTTTGTTCGGTGTCTGGGTGTAATATATGTATTTAAGTATAATTATTATTATTATTATTAGATATCCGTTTTTTTGTCTGGCTATAAAATCACTTGTCCTAAATGTTTTATTGTATAATGTAAATTAGTCCGAATAGTGGTTTATAATTGTATTGTTAGTTTTAAAACACATCACATGGTTCTTATAACTATTATAAGAAGCCTTAGCCTTTTATGTCTTATAAACATTACAGATTGTACTGATTAAAGTAAACAATTTTAGGACATATTATATTTAGGGATTTTGATTTTAGGGCAAGCAATACTATGAGAAATTAAGTTTGGGCTAATTATCATTCTTACAAATGAAGATTAGGCCACAAGACATTATGAAACGTTAGATTATGGAGAAAAAAAAATGAAACAAACTAGAAAACCGTTGTGTTGGGATGGTCAGACGGCAGGCGCTTCATTGTATTACGAGACACCCCAAATCCTGGATCGCGGTCTAAGTGTACCCCTGGCGCCAGAGCGACAGATTTGAGAACGAAATTTTGACCGTGGGAGAGCCACCCTTCGACACGAATGGACCGGCTGGACCGGAGTGATACCACGGCCTCACAGAAAACCGGCGTGAAGCAGCATTGTGCTGTGTTTCGCTGCGTGAGTGAGGGTACCAGAGGTCCAATCCGAGGCAAAGGGGGATTTAAACGTTTGCAGCGCACTTGTGACTCCAATAATGTCGAGGGTGGCCATGGGCGGCGGCAATCGCTTACCATCAGGTAATCCTGCTCGTCTGCCAACTTGACAAAAAAAAACCGGGAATTACACGCTACGATGAGGATTGGTCACCCCAGCTTAGTGGAGGAAGTTTAAACAACTTGCTCACTTTTCTTAACGCGCTCCAATAATAAGAAGAAGTCGAGTTAGGGCGTTTAGTGCAAAAACTCGCGATTTACTAGTTCAATTAAAGTTTCAAGAGTTTCATTAGGTGTGAAATTACTTCCTACTTACAAAGGCGAGCTTTATTCATGTCTGTGAGATTGCTCGGTTCAAACTCTAACAGAAAAAACTTCTCTATCGTCAATCAAGTTTTTTTAAAGGACAACGGCAAACCGCCATATAAAATTTTTGTTAGTTTATTTTTTACTGAAATAATATACAGCTATATAAAAATATGTACTAATATACAGCTTGGAGTTCCTCAACAAATTGACTATAGGACACGAATGTCTTAAGTCTGGAAACAAAGATATTTCAGTTAGAAGTTATTGAGGTTATGTCTGCAGAAATAATTAATTAAAACAAAATATTTTCAGTATTTTCGTCAGTAAGTTCAGTCGGCATGAATGGGCCGGCTCGACCGGAGTAATAACACGTCCTCAGAGAAAACCGGCGTGAAGCAGTGCATGCGCTGTGTTTCGCTGCGTGAGTGAGGGTACCGGAGGCCCAATTCAATGAAAGGGGTTTAAAAGGTAAGCAGCGCACTTGTGACACCACTAGTGTTTAATGTGTCCATGGGCGGCGGTAATCGCTTACCATCAGGTGGTCCGTCAGCTCGTCTGCCACCTATATCATAAAAAAAAACATGTTCATAATCTACAAATGGGTACTTTAAACAGAGTTCCAAGAAGCCAGGGGTTTCTTTTGACCATTTGATATTACATGGAATTAAAAGCCCGCTCCACACTTAGTGCGCGTATATCGCGCGAAAAAACCGCGAGCGAACACGAAGTGTGTGGTCGATCATTTAAGGTTTCAAAGTAAATTTAATATTAGACATATGAGCTCCTTTTTAAATATTTTTTTTTTCTAAACTTAGTCATTACTAGATTAATGTATGAAAAATCTTAATAATTTATATGACATCATTTTGTAATAACGATATTTTAAGACGCTGAATAAATATGACATCAAATATTTCGCCATTGTTTTTTACCAGTGGCGTAGCTTGGTGGGCCGGTGGGGGTACTTATCTAGGGACTATGTGAGTACTGAGTAGGCGTGTGGTAGTGGCACCAATGAAATTTGTTTTTACTGTCCCATAGTCCATTCAGTAGACAGTACACATGGAGCGATGGTAACTCAGTGGATAAGAACGAACCCTCCATTCGGGAGTCTTTTGCAACAGTCGTAAGTGCGCTGCCAGCTTTTTGAAACGGAATATGTCCTTTTCTTGAAGGTTTGCAAGCCTTAGTTCGAATCCGAGCATGTACTTCAGGATTTGAGAATTATAAGTAAAATAAAAAGGTCCGTTTTATAATTTAATTTTTATTTCTATTTTTCAAACAAATGTGCGTTTCTCTACCATTAGCTTATGGGTGAGGAACATTAAATTTCGTGAGAAAACGGGGGGGGGGGATGCCGACGTCAAAGTGCCCCGCCGGAAAACCGCCGCGCAACCCGCGCGGGCGGAGCCGGACACACCATCCCCAGGTCCAAAGACAATAATGGCGCCTGCAACCCCGCTGTGTGATGGTTTAACCCGCTTTCACGGGCCCTAGTGTACCGTTAGGGAACGACGCGAAGACGCCGGTCCTCAAATCCTCGGCGCGACAATGTAGGCCCTGTAGCGAAGTGCGCTTAGTGCGGTCGCACGCCAGGGCCGGTACGTCGGGTGTGCATCCTTCGACTAACAGGTAGCAATCCACGAATGAATTACTACCCGTCATTGCCCAGGAAAAACCGTGCCCCGCGGTAGCCGTTTCTGCCTGATACCAACCGAAGTTGGAATCAGGACAGAACTGATTACCAGCAGGACCACTCGTGGAGGTAGATGCACCTGAGTCCCCAATTTTAAAATTACCTACCTTATCTGTATCCTACTACTTTTAAGCAATAAACGATTACTTCATTATATTATAGTGCTCAAGTGTGTGCGCAAACACAAGTGCACTTTTTATTCCTTTGCCCTCATCGGATTCCAGTGTGACACGACTGAAGAGGGATCGGGCGCAGGAACAACGGCTTAACGTGTTTTCCGAGGCTAGGACCGCCAACTTCCAGACTCCGGGCTGACCTTAAGAATTACTTAAAAGATGGGATGGACAGAAAAACGATATACTCGTACTACCTACCTCGAGATCAAAGAACTCTTCGATGACAGATGACTTAAGACACAAAATAAATTGCCATAATATTTTTAATGCCAGTAGACGAAGTGATCCTCTCACGAATCTAAATATAAACAAAGGCCCTTACAAGCGCGTCTATAAATAAACACCGCTTAAAATAAAATCCTAAAAGCATAGCCCCACTTCACCTTTCACCTCAAGATGCCAGTACAATCTTCTCAGCGATAATTACTCGAGCCAGAACACGAGAAGGGCCTCAAAACATTCTGGTAAGTTTTTCCGAGTTGCGAGGAGCGTGATGAATAACTCGTGCTTAGTTACGTTCGGAGTTTCTTAACATTATCATGGGACGGTAGTTGAAGTGATGTTTAAATTATAGTACAAAAGGCCTACCTACCTATAATATTAATTAATAAAAAAAAATCAAATTTGATATACACTTCAGGGCCAGTCCGGGGGAAAGGAGGGACATGCGTGCCAATAAATTGACTACATTGGATGCACAAGATCGTGCGTAGTGGAGGAGTAGAAGCAGGAAAGCGAACCCCGAGCTGCGAAGCGACGGCTTGGGACGCAACCGGGACAAAACGCTAAGATGATGATGATGAATTTACAAATTTAGTATACAGATCAGGGCCAGTCCGGGGGAAAGGCGGGTTGAAAGGTTGACAGCGCACTTGTGACTGCACTGGTGTCGCGGGTGTCCATAGGCGGCGGCATTCGCTTACCGCTGCCCTTCTGCTCGTCTGCCACATATCACATAACAAAAAAAAATTCTGCGAAAAAAACCGCCTTCAAAAACCACAAACTATAAAGTGTAAAATAATATTTTTATCATCGTTTTATACACTTAAAATAACATTTTATAACAGTTCACTCGAGAAAAGGTGTTACCGAAGTCGGTGCCTTTTTTCAAACTTTTTAATGACTCATTTTTTGGCAGAAGAAGGAAGGCTTCCTTCTTCTTTCCATATCGGTATTGGTAGCAAAAATCCGTTGGATGGACACTCATCCTATATATTAATATAATAATATCATATATATTAATCTAACTTGAAGAGTGTTCAAGATATAAACGAATTTAGGGCGAATCCGCTTAAAAATAACAAACAGGCTTATTCTGGCCAATTGTATACCAATTTCAAAGGAAGTCCACCACTTGAGGGGAGTAGCAGGTACTTAAAATTCAAAGGTGATTATTGAAGAGGGCTTGTTCGTATGAATTTTTTGGGTGTATATATTTTTTGCAATTTATTCATAAGTAAATAATGCATTCACGGCGCGGCGCAGCGATAAGCACTTACAAAATTTGTTGGCTTATACCAAGGTATCCGGTAGCTTAGTCGGAAAAGCATTTGCGTGGTTAGCAAAAAATCGTGGATTCGAGTCCTACCGAGACTGTCGATAAATTTTAAGTGCATTATTTACTTGAGGACTTGTTCGGTCCATTAGCGGAGGTTCGTCATCAGCAAACCACACTGGTCTACTGCTGGACATAGGTCTCCCCTATTGTACGCCAATGCTCCCGATTATCGGCCACTCTACAGCCAGCTTTCGAATGTCATCATCCCATCTTGTCGCAGGGCGTCCTACACTAAGCTTACCGAGTCGCGGTCTCCACTCAAGCACTTTACGGCTCCAACGGCTGTCAGTTCTGCGGCTAATATGACCAGCCCACTGCCACTTCATTTTACTAATTCGGTGGGCTATGTCAGTGACTCTGGTTCTCTGTCGGATTACATCATTTCTGATGCGGTCCTTAGTCCTTGCGGTTAGCGGCGGTTGATTTTATTTAATTTTTCATGAATAATTCTTTAAAAATGTATTCATAGTGTTGGTACACACATTTGTGATAAGTTTTTGTGATTTTTTAAACTTCTTCTGTACATACACATATATATGTATATATATACCTATATTGTTTTAAACTTTCATGGTCACTAACATTAGAATTTATTCTGTACATTTTATTCGAGTGGAGGCCACGTACAGGAAGTCACAGCCGTGGCAGGCCCCCCACATGGTGGACCGACGATCTGGTGAAGACGCGGGAATCCATTAGATGCGGGCGGCACAGGACCGATCTGTGTGGAGAACATTGGGGGAGGCCTATGTACAGCAGTGGACGTCTACTCGCTGAAATGATGATGATGATGATTTTATTCGTGCCATCACCATAATGCTTGCCATTATAAATATTATGGTACTTCTATAGATCTAATATACACAACATTGATCTTAAGAGATCCCTAAAAGGTATTAAACGGACTTTTTTGAGAACACTTACAGATCTATATGTTATCTTAAAATGTCTTAAAAAGTAACCTGACGTGTGGCAGTTTGTACAAAATGTGTACAATGCATTAATATGGAGAAGCGTGTTTGGGTTTAAGGATATGACCTCCCCAAAGCGCTCGTTCAAGCAATCTACGCTAGGTATTCAGTGAGATATTTTCGCTATAAAAATACATAGCAAAAAGTCGAATTTTAAGACCAAAATCTTTTTTTTATGGGATAGGTGGCATACGAGCCAACGGATCACCTAATTATTATTTTTTTGCTGTAGATAGGTAAACGTTTGACCATATTTCACCTGATGGTAAGTGATAATATGGTCTAAGATGTAGCGCGTTTACCTAGAAGATACCTATTCACTCGCGCTTTGAAAACCCCCAAATTGTAGTCTCTAGGGAACACCTCCTCGGGCAGCTGATTCCACTGTCAATATATATTTTCACCTGGTAAGCGATTGCCAACGCCCATGGACACCCGCGAAACCGGTGGAGTGATAAGTGCGCTGCCAACCTTTAAACCCCCCTTACCCCCGGATTGGGCATCCATTATCCTCACTCACGCAGCGAAACACAGCCCAGTGCTACTTCACGCCGGTTTTCTTTGAGGCTGTGGTATCACTCCGGTCGAGCCGGCCCATTCATGCCGAAGCGTGGCTCTCACACGGTCAAGTCAAGTCTCCACTTTACTTTAATTTTCCATTAAATTTGATGTCGTGGGTTGCTTCAACGACGAATATTATTCCACGGATTATTTCAGTGACATTTAGCCCCGGGCTAAAGGAAAGCAAAAAGTAAAGTTTAGCAAATCAATAGGTACTCCACCTATTGATTTGCTTGTATTCATTTCAGTTAGCGTTGTTCCATTCTGAGTCCAATATCTAAGGTAGTAAGGTTATGATATATTATATGATTGATTTTACATACGTGTAACTGTTTCGGATATGTCCGACGCGATTTCGTTTGTTTAGTACACAATGAATGCAGAGTACCTAAGGGATAAAATCGGAGTTAATTAGGTATCAAATATGTTGAATGTTTAACAAGGTACTGTTTTGGTTAACTATACTTAATCGGAATACCTGTATTGAAATAGGATCAATGATCGAGAACGTATATAATAATATGGACCGCATAAGTATTTTTCTGATTATTTTTTATCATAATATCCTTACCATCAAAAAATTTAACTTGAATATGAATTTAAACAAAGCGTGAAGAATCATCTCGCGAGCCAGTATGGCAGCGCCATCGGAAGTGATGCCTTGAGATCCCGTCCGTTTTGATTGCAACGTAGGCTCTCCTCTTGCTTACCATCATGCTAAGGAGATCCAATTTACTATTTAAATTTTTTTAATTCAAAATAAATTTAAAATTATTATATTGTCTTTGCGATAAATATCCGTACTAAATAATTATAAATGGCAAAGTGTGTGTGTTTGTTCAAACAGCTAGAAGTGTTGGCGGCTATATATTATAGATGGTCAGCCGACAAAAAGGAGAGGGGACAACCTTATGCCCCATACAGCGAGTGGCGGCCAGAAAATAGTACCAGTACGGACCTTAGGCGATCTGAATTTAACTGCCACGTACAGGATGGTGCAGGTAATGAATGACTGAGCATGGCTGCGTTGGTCATTACCTACATCGTATTCGCCGAGATGGAGCTCCTTCCTGCCACAATAGTGGCGCTGCTGATGACATGGCGGAACATACGCTTGCGTATTGTCAGTCGTAGGATCAGCAGCGGCCGAAAAGTGACCTTCAGCAATGTGAACTGTAGCTATATTCCAACGTTTCACAAATATAATTACAACAAAAACATAAATTATAAGGGTACAAAATGTAGACGTGATGGCGAGACGGCGGAAACGGAAAAGAAAGGAAAAGTTGCCATCCGTCAAAATTATATTTTAGCACTTTGCTTCGCCATCAACAGATAGGACACGCCCGTAATTTTTTCCCGTATACTTCTCCCTGTAGGGCGTAGAATCGTACCACCTCGAGACTTGTACGAAGGGCTCCGTCCTCAGATCGATTAAACAACCAATACACTTGTTATTAATACAGTAGCTCTGAAGTTGCTGCATTAACTTCCAACAAGGAAACGTCGAGTAATGATACCCAATGATTATAGGTAAGTATAGGTATTATAGACGAATAGGTGTTTTATTTTATTTTATTTATTATGGAACACCAAACAACTACACATAAGAATTACTCTTAAAACAAAAGTACTTAAAAAGATAAACAATAATGCAGCCTACAACGCTATCCACATGGTTGTCAATGTAATTATATGAATGAATGAATGAACAATTAAA
>CM032471.1:6349395-6360690 GCA_019059595.1 Marasmia exigua
TTTTCCAAATAATGAAGATAGAATGGGTCTGAAATTCGCGACATTAGATTTATCTCCAGACCTTGTAGAAGGGCACAAATGCGAGCCTCCTTCAGAGCGTTGTGGAATACACCATCAGATAAAGATTTGTATAAGAATAAGGAAAGAAGGCCCGCCAGTATGTCAGCACATTTTACGCCGTAAGAGGTGATATACAGTCAGAAGCCTGCTCCTTTATTTGGATCAAGATTTAAGAGCTGTTTTACTTGATCATGTGGTGGAAAGTAATTGTATTAATGTAATTTGGATTGATTTCATAGTTTTTGAAATTTTTTTAAATCGATATCGGGCTTTAGACTTATAGACTGAAGAAAACACTTCGCGAAAAGATTGCATATTTCTTCGAACCGTCAGTGTGGAAATCCGTTTGTGTAATACATTTTGGAAGGGTACCCATTACTGTTACTATTTTATGCTTTATGAAGACCAAAATCTTTGGGTTTTTTTTATAGTTGATCTATAGGAAGCTATATATTTTTTGTGACTTTCATTTATAATAGTTCAGATCTTTTCCTTGAGTTAATTTAAACGATATCAAATCAAGGGATTATTAAAACTCCGAATACAACTTCCTGAATTATATTTTTCTCGTAGCACACAAATAATACCCCTATTAAACCCATACTGGGTGGTGATTTTTAGATTTCGGAGGAGAACGGGGAACATGCAATCTAATAGTTTCATGAATGATTGCATAAAATCTGTCTACCATGACATTAACAGAATCACACCCGTTTAAACATTTCATCCCAGTCCACTGCATGCAAATGTTCAATGATTTTAGTATAATCTCCCTTATAAAATTTATAAATAGGGTTCGAATTTGGTTGTAGATATGTATTGTCGCCTAACTGGCTAGCCAATTTTATTTCCAAAGGAGGATGGTAAGGATCAATATTAACCAATGGAGACATGCTACCTTCTACCATATCAATGCGAAGGCTGGACAATAATAAATCCAGGGTCTTGTTTTTACTATTTAAAATATGATTGTATAATAAACATCCTATACCTATTTGCAATTTAATATTATCCTTTTGCTGTAAGTATTACTTACCTCCCTATTCGTAAATAATACCAATAACATATTTTCACATGAAAACTAAATACGAATAATAAGCATGAGATGCTTATTTAATTATGAATTAATCATTCTAAACATATTTAAGAAAGTTCCCCTAATGTGTGAAATTAGTAAAATATACAGATTATAGTAAAATGTTATAGCTTCCACGGTAAAACAGATTGAAACAAATAGTGATGATCTGTAGATAATATTAACTAATTATAAATAAATTTACTCTCAATAAGATGTTTCTGCTTTACAAACAAGCAAATATTACCTCTTAAAGAATAAGATCATACATTTCAACCGGAATGGCATCCAAGATGAAACATTTTTAATAATGTCGCTCGAAACAACTCGCAATCCTGCTTCTTAGGAAACGTAAATACCAACACGAATGAACTACCTTTACAGTCTCCAGCATAAAAAGGTGGTTCGTAAAATGTTTGTGAATATTTTTATCAGCTCTGCTCTACGTGATCTTGCTTTCCAACATAACGTGATTTATATTTCCCAAAAATATATTGCCCCAAGCCACGTTTTTGTCTTTTTAAAATCACCAATCTCAATATTAGCTTTAATTAAATAAATATATAAATAAATTGTGATTTCTAGAACCCGCAAGAGAGTTATATGGGTGTCGAACACACATTAGGTACAAGAACTACTTAGTTTCGAAACACTAGCTTCTAGGGACACACGAACTAACTAGGGACCTTGTAAAGAAAAAAAACATGAGAATGCCAAAACAGTGCAAGTAACTTTGCTTTGGGACATCCTTGACTTTAAGTAGAGTAAGTATAGCAAACGTTTTCTTACCAACTTTTTTTTTTGACTATAGGCTAACACTTGACCTCAATCGCACCTAATGGAGTGATACCACGGCCGTCGTGAAGCAGCATTGTGCTGTGTTTCGCTGCGTGGGTGAGGGTACCGGAGGCTCAATCCCCGGGAAGGGGGGTTTATAGGTTGGCAGCGCACTTGTGCCTACTCTGGTGTCGCGGGCGTCCATGGGCGGCTGCAATCGCTTACCATCACGTGATCCGTCTGCTCGTCTGCCGCCATCACATTAAAAAAAGCTTTAAAGTAAACTTTGCCTGGCAGAGCTTTGCTGGCAAAGCAAACGAGTCTAAAGTGTATAGGTACTACTGCTTGCTTCGCAAGTACGTAATTTGCGTACATCTGTCCGCTGAATAGGTACCTACCTATTCAGCAAACAGACCCTCTGTTTTCCGTTTCGAGTCTACTCAAATATTACCTAATACTTGAGTAGACTCGAAACAGAAAGCAGTGGGTTTGTTAAGCGGGGAAAAGAAGGTCCATGCCTATTAATATTATCCACCTACGAGGATAGAATAAATTTCACAATGATAATACCAAACTAAAACTAACTATAAACAAACATTATTGGGTTGAATATGTTAGTGAATGCTGTTACTCCGTGACCATGGCGCTTGAAATATCGGAAACTCAAAAATAAGGTACATGGCAGAAATCTCGTAAATAACTATTCTAATGTTAGTGCAGAAATCAGAGTTATAAAACTGTGTAGCAATGACGGTTTTCGCGCGTGAAAAATCCGCTAGATGATCTACTATGGGAGTTAAGTCCATATCTATATACAATGTGATTGGTTATTTTTAAACGTGATCTGTCAAAATGTCCATTTGACAAACTTAACAACCAGTGCGGTTGATGTTGGACCTCAGTGCAACTCACAAACTAAGTAGAAGATACTACGTGCAACTGTACGCCATCTAGCGGATTTTTCACACGCGAAAACCCACTTTTGTATCTTTAATAGAATATTTGGAAACTAGGTTGCAGGTTGGAGTATTCGGTGCCTACATTTTAAACGACGAACGTATGCAAGCCCCCACTCCTGAAATACTCGTAATACGAAATTTAAAATTCATTTTTCGATAGCTGTCGTGGTCTGTCGCTGTGAATGATTGCGATGCAAAACCCGCTACGGATAGGCGAAGCTTTTGAAAGGACAAACATACTGGCATATCGGGAAAAGTATATGCAATGCTAGACAGAGATTATGCAGCTAAAAACCGGCCAAGTGCGAGTCGGACTCGCGCACCGAGGGTTCCGTACAAACCTGCAAGGTTTAAAAAGTTCGTTGACTTAGATTTTTTTTTTCACGGGTTAAAGGCAATTAGATCTAATTATTTGATATGAATTTCAACTAGATAGCTCTACGCGTTCATGAGGAAAAAAGTAATAAGTTTATATTTATTAAAAAATATATATTTTGTAATCTAACTAAAAATTTAAGGTTTTCGGAATTTTTCCTTTATGTGTGCTATAAACGTTGCTTCATGCCAAATTTCAAGATTCTAGGTCGACTGGAAGTACCCTTTAGGTTTTGATTCCCTTGCGAGTACTTGCGAGTTTCAAAATATGCAGCTTAAATTGCTGTTTCTTTTGATTGCGTTGACATAGAAGTTTGATTTTGTTACGGCTTAAAGGTATTATAGACCTGAGTATTTGGTATGAATTTCAATTTAATACCTTTACGCGTTTATGAGGAAATGGGTAGTAAGTTTAAAATTATTAAAAAAATATATATTATGTGATCTAACTAAAAATTTATGGTTTTCATAATTTTTCCTTTATCTATGCTATAAGACGTTGCTTCGTACCAAATTTCAAGATTCTGAGTTCACGGGAAGCACCCTGTAGGTTTTGATTCCCTTGCAAGTGTCGAAAATTTGCGGCATAAACGGCTGTATCTTTTGATTGCGTTGGCTTAGAAGTTTGATTTTTTCACAGCTTCAAGGGACAGTAGACCTGAGTAATTGATATAAATTTCAGCTTCATACCTCTACGAGTTCCTGAGAAAAAGGGTCTTGACAGACGGACGGACGGACGGACAACAAAGTGATCCTATAAGGGTTCCGTTTTTTCCTTTTGAGGTACGGAACCCTAAAAATAAAGCTATTCGAAAAAGTTCACTAACTTATGTATGGAAAGCGTAGGCATAATTATATCTCTCTAATATACTGGGTGTATCTGTGAACATTTACATCCCTTTAACCACGAGTTCTATCAACTACTCTGAACAATATTTGTTCCATGACTTTTGGAAATTCGGATAAAAAAATATCAACTTCTCAAATAAAGTCGGTCACGTGACTTGGTCATTTTGTATGGGGAGTCGAAAAAAATTTCGACTAATTTCGGAAAGTCGTAGTACAAAATAATGTTGTTCAGAATGGTTGGTAGAATACATGGTTAAAGGGGTTTAAATGTCGACAGATACACCCTGTACGAATATTTAAAATAAAACTCTTTTGCGTTTAGTCTACTTGTGTTTAATATACCTGTGTCTTGTCTTTCACGCTAGATTAGGTAATTAAGAGATGTAGTGTAATGATATTTTATTTTATAGTTGTTATGTGTTTTTTATTGCTAAAATTAATTTGTTAATTGAAGTAGGTACTTTTTTTCGTTTCTGCCTAAGATACAGGAAATCCCGAGGTTAGGTAGTAATCTTAAAATGGTTATCTTAGTATAAGTAGAGTCTTTTATGTTCTAAAGATTTTTCAATGAATATATATAAATTATTTAATCATACTCATTCAATAAAAAATCTAGATTATACTTATGTAAAAAGACCACTTTAAACTTAAACTAAATATACCTCTTTATTACAAAACGCGATCTAAAGTTATTACCGTACTAAAGCTCATGTCAACATATTCCAACACGCAAAGTTAAAAGGGGCTGAAACGAGTTTAGTTACGGAACTTTTCTTAGATCGACATTTGTAATTAGGGGAAAAGGGACTGCACGAGTACATACTCATATAAATAGCCAGTAAATAACGAACCCACATTCTATGTATATGTACTCGTCGTCGTCGAGTTATAAATGAAAATTATAGTCTACATAACTTTTTATTTTCTCCACTCAACCTGTGTTTTGCGTAGTAATGAAGACCCGATTGGCACAGTGGTAGTGAACGCTGCCTCTGATACAAGGGTTGCGGGTTCGATCCCCGCACAGTACAAACATTTGTGTGCATGAACATGTTTGTTTGTATTGGTCTGGGTGTTTGATATGTATTATAAGTATGTATTCACAAAAGAAAAGTATTATCCATACTAATATTATAAATGCGAAAGTAACTCTGTCTGTCTGTCCTGTCTGTCTGTCTGTCTGTCTGTCTGCTACTCTTTCACGCCAAAACTACTCAACGGATTTAAATGAAATTTGGTATACAGATAATCTAGACCCTGAGAAAGGACATAGGCTACTTTTTATTGCGAAAAGGGGGTTGTAAGGGGTTGAAAGGGGGGTAAAAAGTTACTTTTCCACGCGGACGGAGTCGCGGGCGGCCGCTAGTATGTATATATTTGTAATCCCACTGTTGATTCTGATATCCGTAACACAGGTGCTTGAGCTACCTATCACGGAGTCAGAACAATGTATGTGATGTTGGGAAATATTTATTATATATTATTTATTATTTTTGAATTTTATGTCCGCATTTAGTAGGTATTCTTTAGACCTGAATACCCAACATCCGACGGATCTTTCAGATCAGACATAATTATGAGGGTCGTTCAACTTCTATACGAGGGCGACACTGAAAGTTCTTAGAAAATCAAAAACTGAACAATTTATCAAGATGTTACTTTTATTATATCTTTTCAAAATAGTGTCCCTTCACATTAAATCGCTGCATTCGATGAACCACTCTGAGAAAAGCACTTGGCCCACTCTTCTTTGGGGGTCTCTTCGACGGCCTTTTGATACGCAGCCACTGCTTTTTCGGCGTCCGTGAAATGTTTTCCTTTTAGTTTTTCTTTTATTTTTGGAAATAAACAAAAATCGCATCGTGAGAGGTCTGAGCTATATGGCGGGTGACCCAGTTATTCTACGTCTGGCGTCGCCAAATACTCGAGTGTTTGCTTGGCGGTGTGCGGCGAGGCGTTGTCGTGGTGAAGGAGGATCCTACTGCGAGGTCGTTTTTTCCGAACTTTTTCCAAGACAAGTGGCAAACAGTTGTTAGTGTACCACTCTGCGGTAACTGTTTTTCGATCCTCTAAACAAACTGTTGCGATATGACTTGTCCTTCCAAAGAACGAGGCGACCATCTTCTTTCCCACGCTGCGACCTCTCTTCACTTTAGTTGGCAACTCCTCGAATGGAAACACCCATTCAGCAGATAGTCTTTTAGTTCAGGATCATAACAATAAATCCAGATTTCGTCACCTGTTAGTATGTCAAACACAGCATTTGAGTCACCTCCGTTAAATCTTTGAACCTTTTCGCGGCACTAATCAACACGACGTAGTTTTTGGGCATCTGTCAAATTATGAGATATCCACCGGGCACATAGCTTCCTGGCCCCTAAATGTTCATGAATGATTTTGTGTACTTGACTCATACTAATGCCTAAACTCGTCCGAATCTGCTGATACGTCACTCTTTTGTCGGCCCCTATCATACGTCGCACAACACTGATGTTATCTTCGGTAGTCGCCGTACATGGCCGACCCTCACGCAAATCATCGGTGAGATTAGTGCGACCACGTTTAAACTCATTAAATCAGTTGTAAACAGTGGCACGAGATGGAGCTTCATCGTGAAAGGCCAATCGAAGTCTATCACAACTTTCTTGTTGACTTATTTGACATCGAAAGTCATAGAAAATCATTGCACGGAAATTTTCTCGCCATTAAATTCATGCTCACTTGTTAAAGATCATTTTCAATTTGCCGCCAAATCGGAAAGAAAAGAGAATCGAATTAATTGCACAGACAATAATATTGTCAAAGAGTTTCCATTTTCACAAAATTTAAACTGATTTTTTTAATCATCGTCTCTCATAAGTGACCAGTTCTAAAATTTTCATGTCGCCCTCGTATAATTACAACATTGACAATTCCCATTACCCATACATTGTAACATTCCTGGAGCCCCATTCCCTCGGGTTTGTGACATTTCAAAAACATGGCGGAATATCACTTAAAAATCATACAAAAAAAACTATGTTTAGTGATATATATCGTTATGAAAAGAAATGTCAGCTAGCCCGAGAATTGGGGTCCTGGTTTTGGGTTCTGGCGGTGGGCCTATAACACTCCGCGTGGGCTGATGCATTTCAAATGGTTATTTATTAGTTTCTAGTGGTTTTAGTATACAAATTTGGTGTTTATTTGTACACTAAAATACCGCAAAGTGATCCTAATAATAATAATCATTGAATTATACCGTTTTTAACACTGCTATTGCGTGTCGAGTGAGTTGGACCTCATAGAGTCTTAAAACCCGGCAATTGTGTTTAGAGTTGTATTCAGAATCCGTAGGTCGGTAAAATGCTAAACACCGGCATGTTACTTTGACTGACTTTGACTGTTGACTACCTACTTATTCTCAATAAGTTACTTGACATTGGCAAGATATCTTAGGGTAGAGCCATATTATAAAAAGAAAACATTTCTGGAATCTGGAATAAGATATATGATTAACTCCAATATTTCAGAGGGAGTGGAACAGGTGGTGATAGCTATGGCCCACCGCGGCAAGCTGAACGTGCTCAGTGGGCTGCTGCATTGCCCGCCGGTGAAGATCTTCCACAAGTTCACCGGCCAACCCGAGTTTCCAGAAGAAGCAAACGCTGCTTGCGACATCTCCACTCACTTAAGTAAGTATTAGTAGTAAGTCTCTTTTACTGACTTTCTTTATGTGATAGGTGGCAGACGAGCAGACAGATCGCCTGATGATAAGCGATTGCCGCCACCCATAGACCCGCGACACCAGTGCTGCAGTAGAGTCATAAGTGCGCTGCTAACATTTAAACCCCCCTTTCCCCCGGATTGGGTTTCCGGTACCCGCACGCAGCAAAACACAGCACAGTGTTGCTTCACGCCGGTTTTTTTGTGATAGATGGCAGACGAGCAGACGGATCCCCTGATGGTAAGCGATTGCCGCCACCCATAGACACCCTCGACACCAGTCGAGTCACGAGTGCGCTGCTAACCTTTAAAACCCCCTTTCCCCGGATTGGGCCTCCGGTACCCTCACGCAGCAAAACACAACACAGTGCTGCTTCACGCCGGTTTTCTGTGAAAACCTAAAAATAAGAATTCAAGTCGTATACTTATCTGTGATTTTATCACAAGTGCGCTAGGGATAATTAGTATAGTAATTTCAGGGGAGACTTTTTTCTTATTTCGTATTATATATTAGTCAGATTTCAGTTTATAAACTTTCTTTTTATTTAATTTATTTTGGAGTTCATAATGTTTACATTATTATTTGAAACTTTACGTACGCTAACAAAGCTCTTTCATTTGATACTACACACGACGTCAAGAAAAGACAATTTAGTTTAGTCTCCAGAGGGAGCTGTAGTCAATTTAACGTGACGTCATGTAGCCTAGGTGACCTGACGTAGACGATGATCAAGACGCTTCTAACGACATCATTTATTCAATTATAATTGATAACTAGTTAAAAAGTTATGAAAAAACAGATGAACATACACACATATATACAGGTCAAAATCATAACCCTCCTTTTTGCTTTGCCGTAGTCGGGTAAAAAGGAAAATAACCTCGCTTTAATTTTACCCTATCATTTCTTTCTTATAAATACTTAATGGGCATCCATTAAATCTACTGTAAATTTAATAACGAGATTACCCGCTATGCCTCTAAGAGCCTCTTTAAATAATTGAACTCATCCAGATTTATAAGGAACATCGTATCTAAGCTAATGGGTCTCGATAAGGAGAGTTTACCTTATAATATATTAAGATATCACAATTTGCAGGCGCCTCCGTGGACATCGCTGTTAACGGAAAATCTTGTAGATTTTCTCTTCTCAACAACCCTTCGCATTTGGAGGTGAGTATTACTATTAATTACTACCATAAGAACACATACCTACCCAGACCTAACAAAAATTGTCTAATCAAAAACATTTGTTGTTGTGTTGGTCGGTTGGGGTATCGAACCCGCGATCCTCCCGTTCTTAGAGTATACATAAGCCAGCTATGCGCCTCACAGGGTATGAACTGTAAGTACGAACACGAGCTTTAAGCACGCTATTAGCGTGCTTAAAGCATAGACATAGCACCCTAACCAGATTGAATACTTTCATAAAAAGCCATACTTAATAAACGGGCGAAGCCGATAGTACTGGAATGACGTTCTTTCTCTACCGCACTCTTATAAAGATGCATTAAAGCTGTCTGGGTCGGTTGGATCTCTTTCACACTCTGTGACGTTTTTTCCGAAAATGGCACATTCCGTTTAAAGCGCGAGTTTTCTATTTCCATGGCTTAGAAGTCCGGCCACCAAAGAAGTCCCGTGAAGAGTCGCTAATCAACATTCAAATTTTGAACTTTATGTTCATAGACACAAGGAATCTCAATTTTAGTTCCGTGTTTTTCCGCGGGTCTTCTTTCTAGCGTGAACTTATATGTATCTCTAAGCTGAGTCTCCAGTCGTCCTTTAAAGTACCGAGTAAATCCAAATCGTTATATTCAGGTAGCAAACCCCGTCTTCTTATGGGGAAAGCTAGATCCACGCAACTACAATGGAAGAAGGAGATTATTCTCTTGACGGAATCATCCATATGGGAGACAAAGTTCTCAACATTCACAGGTATTAATCACTAATCATAGTACCACGTAATATGCGAATAAATAAAATCTGACTGCTGGCACATGCATATAAATTATTAATGTTTTTTATTTAGGTAATGTTTTAATTAACATCTTTAGGCGATTTGAATTAATTTCGATTCAATTCCATTTGTGTTTTCTACCAGGAATGATTGGCGTGGAGAAGATGTGGTAAGCGAGCTGTAAAACTTAAACACATGTTTCTCAATGGTCATAGCGAGAGAGAAACATTTAGTCATAGCAACCATTCCTTGTAAATACACATCTTATTTTTGATTCAAAAAATATACAGTCGTTAGAATTACATTAACGGATCCAAATTACGAAACCGTACCCCTCGAACAAATGGGTATATGTGTCTTAGGGAAATCTTTCGGACACTTCTCTCAGACACCGTGTAAACTCCGTCGCTATTTTGTACGTACTGAAACGTCGTCCCGCTAAACTCTTTAATTTACGCAAACGGACCATGAAGAGTGCCACGCCTTCGGCATGATACACGGCCTCACAGAAAACCGGGCGTGAAGCAGCCTGTGTGCTGTGTTCGCTGCGTGAGTAAGGATACCAGAGCCCATCCCGGGGGAAAGGGGGTTTAAAAGAGATTGGGCGGGCGCAGTTGTGACTCCACTGGTGTCCGTGGGTTTTTCTATGAACGGCAGCATCCTTACCATAATGCGATTCTCTGCTCTGCCACGTATCCATAAAAACAAGATTGCTCTGAAAAAAGGCTAAGTATGATGCGATACTCTAAGCTCTTTAACAAAAATGTCCCTTAAAAAGCATTAAGGCACATCTCTGGTGAACGCAGCTTATAAACCTATGCATACTAACATATTAGATTACATACTATAGGTACGTCCAAGTTGAGACTCCCTACAACATAATTATAATCGGATTGAATCATATTTCCGCATCTGCTGATCTATTTCTACTCCATAATGTACTCCTTGATGTCAGTATTCATAATTATTATTATTATTTATCGTACGCCCTGTTTGGTCTAGTGTTTTAAGTACCAGGCCGTGATCTCGGGGTCCAGGTTCATTTCCCAGGTCGAGCGAAGTATGTTCGAATTTTCCGAACATAACTCGAGTTTGTGATCACCAAGATCCGCATTTGATGCAGCGTGGTGGATTATTGCCTAATCCTATCATAGTAGCGATGACTTGTGTCTATGATGGAGTCCTGTGCCTGCAGTGGGACAGTTCATAGGCGAGATCTTTATTTATGTAGGTCTTCCACCTTCATCGAAGAGCTTTCCTTCTCGTCACTTCACATTTTCTCTGATTATTATGTTATTAGATTCATGGCGATGCTGCTTTCACTGGCAGAGCGTGTAAATCAGGAAACGCGATGTTGTCTCAAGCTCCTCACTTCATGTCGGCGGCTCACTCCACTCGTCCGTCAAACAATCAGTACTTGCAGAAGCTACCAGGAAGGGTTCCATCCTGAAAGGCTACGTATCAAAAAAATACTTTCGTCGATTATGCAGTGCGACACTTACCTACCCCAATTATCGACATAAGTTACCAACCTATTC
>CM032471.1:6360790-6375508 GCA_019059595.1 Marasmia exigua
TTATGAGATCTTCACCGCGGGTGGAAGGTTTTTTTTTAAACAAGATGTAAAATATACTTAATAAGATTTTTTCTAGATGAAAAAGGATATTTTATGAATAAGTATCAACGGCATAGTAATGGTATGTATTTATTGTGGAAGTGATGGTTGCCATAAAGAGATTGTGCGTCATCTACTAGCTAATAAGTACAAGTCTCGTATTTAAGGCGACGAGTAGCCCTAACTAGTAACACCAATCGATTTAAATTGTTAGCTACTAAACCGGATCCATCATCACCATCATCAGCCTATCGCAGTCCACTGCTGGACGTAGGCCTCTCCAATTGTTCGCCACTGTGATCTATCCATGGCTTCTCGCATCCAGCTCTTGCCAGCCATCCCGCGCAGATCGTCCTCCCACCTAGCCAGAGGGCGCCCTACATTACGTTTGCCAAGACGCGGTCTCCACTCCAGAACTCGTTTACCCCGGATGCTCGGCGTCTCTCTCCGAGATCGAATCCGAAATGAGGTGATCCGGCAGAGAACCAAAGTTATCGACATTGCTCACCGGATTAGCAAGCTTAAGTGGCAGTGGGCTGGCCATATTAGCCGCAGAACCGACAACCGATGGGGAAACCGGATCAATTTTAAACAATTTCGGAGCGGGGGTGTCTGTAGGTAACATTTACACTATTGATCTGTCCAAGAGAGTATACAAATGAATCTCCAGAATAAGAAGATATTCATCTTCTCAGATAGCCAAGCTGCCCTCAAGGCGTTAACATCCTGTGAACTTGACTCCAAACTCACTAGCGAGTGTGTCCTGCTCCTAAACCAGCTTGGCAATGCCAACATCGTAAATCTGATTTGGGTACCGGGACACTGCAATATCAGAGGCAACGAAGTCGCTGACGTGCTAGCAAAGGCCGGGGCAGAGAGCCCACTACTCGGACCGGAACCAATAAATGGCGTTCCAGCTTGCATGGTCAGGTTCGAGTTAAAAGAGTGGGAGTATAAGCAAAGCACTGAATTCTGGAAAAGACTACCTCGACTAGAATAGTCTAAGGCGTTGATACAGGCGTTCGATCAGAGACGAGCTGTAGAAATAATAAAACTGAGTAGAGGACATGTTAGGGCACTCACTCGGACCCTTACAGGGCACTGCAAATTAAACAAGCACCTGCACAACATGGGCCTTTCAGATACCAAAATCTGCAGGTTCTGTCGCGAGGACGAGGAAACAATCATCCACGTCCTCGGCGAGTGCATAGCGCTGCACCGCTGCAGAAGCCGGCACCTGGGAGCACACATGATCTCAGCTGACGAGATCAAGAGCTCCCCCATCAGCTCCATTCTCGGGTTTATCCTGGAACTGGAGCTACATGAGGTGCTGTAATAGGTAACGGGACTGCCATAATAGATAATCTACTGGTCGCAGTGGCTATGAGACGCAGGGCTCACCCCATGTCTATCAAATAATAAACCACCTTTTGATCGGTTTTTGCATTCGAAATTTGGATTAACGCCTTAAGTGGCCGTTTTTGGTGGTAATTCAAATTTCGATTACAAAAGTAGACCCAAAAGTTAAATATAAGTATTAAATAAATAGTATAAATGCTTTCCGAGAGGCCACAGCTTCGAAATTGTTTAAAAGATATATGGTTAAGTTGCTAGTGGCCAACTCGTACGCGAAAAATGGCCGCTTTTGGCGTGAATCAAATTTTCGCGTAGAAAAACGGACGGATAAGGGTTTGCCGAGAGGTTGTAACCCCGAAATTGTTTAAAATAGATCCAGTTTTGTAGCTAAAAATTATAATCGATTGGCGTGGCTAGTGTGCCCTACCCGTCACCTTAAGAAAGTTTTGATGTAACAATCGTTGGTCTAAATAAATAAAAATAGTAGAATAATTCTTATCATCGAAATTATTGCAAAACCTTTTTGGAATTAAGTCTGAAACCTATCATTGAGTAAAGCCTGTCTTAAGTTTTCTGTTCATTTGATAAAAAGGCTTCGATAGTATTACTTGATGATTACTTTACATTGTTTTTATTTTAAACTTTTAAATTTTGTCAAAGTCGGTTAAAAATATTCATAAACGCAAAATTCATTAATCTATAGCAATGAATGAAAAATGCATACCTACCTACAATCACATAAGGACAGAAGCATACAAAATACGCGTATACATGCAAGCAGATATATGATAACGTATATAACTTTTGTGACAGTCGGACGGACCGTGTTCACATTAATCTTGTTTTGTGAACTTTTTTTATCCCGTTCCATTTCCTGGACTTGTACGGGCATTTAGCTGAACCTATGATTTTTTGTTGTGAAAATCAATTTTATGTGTCATGGCATACTTAATAGCAGACAGATCACCTGATGGTAAGCGGTTGCCGCCACCTATGGCAGGGTGATTTCATTTTAGTAGCGCAGCGGGTCGCTCGAACTTACTGTACGGTAAGCTTCGACATGGCCTGTTTGCTCGCTGAGACCCCCATGGGAATCAGACGCCGTGGTGCTCACCGCTGTATATGATTACGCGGCAGAGAAAAGAAAAACTAAAGTCATGGACATTGCACGCAGGATCAGCATGCTGAAGTGGAGATGGGCCGGTCATGATTCTAGACGCACTGATAAAAGATGGAGTCGACACGTACTGGACTGGAGCGGTCGACACGTGGGGAAACGGAGTGTTGGACGCCCTGCAGCACGATGGACTGACGATTTGAGAAATATGGTCGGTGTGAGCTGGATGCGGACCGCTCAGGACCGGGCTGGTTGGCGCTCTTTGGGCGAGGCCTACGTTCAGCAGTGGACGGCGATAGGACTGATTGATTAATGATTGAAAAGAAAAGAAAGAAAGCAAAAGGGGAGTCATTTTGATCCCGTTGAGCGGGAGGCCGTACGGAAGGAGGTCCTTCAGGTCCTCCTGAGGCGATAGCCGGAGCACCTCATCCTTCACCCGTTACGGCCGCAGAACCCTCGACGCGATAGCCCCGGTCATGGACCGGTGCCTAGAGCGTGCACACGGCGTCGTTTCCTTCCGGATAGTGCAAGTAGTGACCAGGCATGGCTGCTTCGGTTATTAAGCATCAAGATCCATGGGGAGGAGACACCTTCGTGCCACGCGTGCGGCGTAGCGGTGGACACGGCGCAACATACCCTAGCGGTATGTACGCTGTGTGCACCGCAACGTGACTGCGAGGGTCGGCCAGGACCTTAGCTTACCTCTAGCATGTTAAACCAACAAAATAAGCGAAAAAAATAACAGCTGTTCCATTTGAAAGTAGAATGTACACCCGCTAATGAATAGAAAAGCTGATTTCTTTTTCGCTTATTTTGTTGATCTAACATGCTAAATAGACTACATTCACCATACATATTTTGAGATTTTCGGGATATAAACGATAAAAAAATAACGCCGTATACTTGATTTAAGTGATGTACCTTTGTTAAAAATTGTATACATGTTCGAAGTTTACCTACATAAAGCGTAGATAGTATAGCTAAGTAGAAATTAAATCTCTCAATAAATTTGTATTACGCAAGTTAGATTCATTTGGAATTATCATCGTTCATTTTATATTTCGCTGAATGCGACTGCAGATTGAATTATTAAATCCTGCTTTCAACTGATGGTAGTCAATTTCCACGTAAGTAGGTACAAAGTCTGATGGCTACTGACTGACTCTTATTACTTTAGAAATAAAGTCTACGATGTAATATTGAAATGACGCAATGTGCTTGTAGGTATTACTGTGCCATAACTGTCAGAGACTTATGACAAAATAATTTACCAATTATCTGGTAATTTTCGATCATTCGTATCTTAATTTGCAATTGAAAATATGTGGTTAAGTGTAATTTCTGGTGTATTTATTTTTAAACGGTTATTTTTACACCATTATCTATAAAGTAACATACCTATTGATGATCCTGGTTAACAGCCAATTGCCATGTAATATTTTAGTTAGTGGTACCTGGAACAAAGTATAAGAATAGTTTAATAAGAACATAAAAAAACGAAATCAAAATTATTTCATCCCTTTAGGGGCTACTATGCCACGGACAGACACACACACACAACACACATACACACACACACACACACACACACACACACACACATAGAGAGAGAGATAGAGAGAGAGAGAGTGAGAGAGAGAGAGAGAGAGAGAGACAAGTCAAACTTATAACACCGCATTTTTTTTCGTCGGGGGTTAAACAGCATGGTTGGTAGATCGGGGTTCTTTTTCGCAATTCTAGGGAAAAAGAATGTTATTGGGAAAATTTGAGGAAAAGTTTAAGGAAAAAAAAATATAAAAGGGAATTTTGGTTTGAATTCATGTTGAAAATTAACTCTCTATTGTCTTGTGGGAACATAATTTTACATTGACATAATAACAACACTTCACTGTTTGCACGCGAAAGCAAGCAATTTAAGCATGTGTACCTTTAGCAGAGCGAGTTGCGGGGCGACCCATAGAATTAGAGCGGCATCCTAAGTGTATGGGGGCGACATCATACGGAAAGCGAGCTTCAGTCACCATCAACATTCACTTGTTATAGATATTTTTGATGTTATGATGATAAGCGATTGCCGCCACCCATAGACCAGCGGAGTCACAAAATTGGGCCTCCGGTACCCTCACTCACGCATCGAAACACAGCATAGTGCTGTTTCACGCCAGATTTCTGTGAGGCCGTTGTATCATCTCGGTCGAGCCGGCCCATTCATGCTTAAGCGTCAAACGATCTAAAATTCCTTTAATTAACTTTGTTTTTTAAAAACACTTAATTGGTTTTCATTTCCTGAATAAATATCTATGGCGAAAAAAGTTGCCAAACGAATCATTTTGGCGAAAATAATCGAATTTGTGGAAATGTAAAAAACTGCATCTAGCAACACTGTTAAAAATTCAAAAGTACTTTTTTTAGGCATTTTTTTATATATATAGCTCTTACAAATCGTCATACATGAAAAATATAAATTATAACTTATTATACATGTAATTAAACATATAAATAAATAAATAATATTTCACAACATCACATACATTGATCTAACTCCGAGATTGGTAGCTCAAGCACCTGTGTTACGGATATCAGAATCAACAGTAGGATGACCAATATATACATATAATACTTTTTATTTTGTTAAAAAAAATACTTACAATACATAGGAAACACCCAGACCAATACAAACAAACATGATCATGCACACAAATGTTTGTACTGTGCGGGGATCGAATCCGCAACCCTTGGACCAAAGGTAGCATTCACTACCACTGTTCCAAACGGGTTCCAACGGGATATATATGTCACAAAAAATAAACTAAGAAATGAATAGATATAATGTGATTCTACCACCGGAATCGGAAAGTTGATTCTGACGAGAAGATCCGGCAAGAGACTCGCCAGTTGCTTTTTAGTTGTTTTTTAATCGCCAAAATTTTATAAGTACAGTATCATGGGTGTAGGCGAACAGTTTATCATTTCCACATAATCTTGTCATTTAAGTAATCAGTTCAGTTAAACGGTTCAGTTCAGTCACCGCCCGGTGTCAGACAGACGGGTGGAAGTTTTTGAGTATATTTTCAAGTACCAACAAGTGGAAACCCAGTAATTGGTTATGTGCATGAAAAACATCGCTTGAAGCGTTTAGTACTACGTGTGAAGCGTTTTTCATGGGAATACCAAAATTCGTGTTAAATGTTGGTTGTAAAATGTTCGCAACTTCTGCCCGCTAGAATCAGCGTCATAATTAAACCGGTGCAAGCTTGAGTTTTTGTTAAACATTTTAAAACTCGTTTAGTACAACTGCATTTCCCGAATTATAACGAGTCTGGAATTCGGTTGAAATGGTTTTCCCCATTTCCCTAAAATCATACAGGTTTTTTTTAATCTATCTTAGCCATTGTTTTTTGTATGGATATTAATTTTGTTTGAGTGTTATGTTCAGTATTAACAATGCACAATAATAAATGTTGCAACAGTTTTCCTTACAATCCTGTTTACAAACAGGATTTAGCTTCCCACTTCGAAACTCATGGGCTCGATTTCCAATCTACGAAAACATTTATAATTTACCGTGGGAGAGCCACGCTTCGGCATGAATAGGCCAGTTCGACCGGAGTGATACTACGGCCTTACAGAAAACCGGCGTGAAGCAGCACTATGTTGTATTTAGCTGCGTGAGTGAGGGTACCAGAGGCCGAATCCGGGGGAAAGGAGGGTTTAAAGGTTGGCAGCGCACTTGTGACTCTACTGATGTCGCGGGTGTCCATGGGCGGTGCTAATCGCTTACAATCAGGTGATCCGTCTGCTCGTCTGCCACTGAATTGGGGGATAGTAGGTATCAAAGGGGGTCGCGGGTGTCCATGGGCGGCGGCAATCCGTCTGCCACCTATCATTAAAAAAATATTATGAATACTAGTTTGTTTAGCGTCTGCATAGTACTCGTATTAGGGTCAAAGGGTCAAGCCAATGTACTCGTTAGTATTTAATATTACTAAATTAAATAAATTTGTCTGATCAATTCACAGAGCAAAGTTCAATATTAATGTTTGTTTGGGAAGTTTCAAACCTATATAAAGATAACATGGCACTACCTTGACATCATTAGTCAAGTACGATAACCTATCACATGACATATGAACCGAGACGGGTAAAATTAATGAAATATTATATTTTGTTATAACATATGACTAGGTCATCATCAGCAACCCACACTCGTCTACAGCTGGATATAAGTCTCCCCTAATGCACGCCACTGCTCCCGATTTTCGGCCACTCTCATCCAGCCCACAACAGCCAGCCTTCGAATTTCATCATCCCATCTTGTCGCAGGGCGTCCTACAAGACAAATGTTTCGCTTATGTCAATGGTTCTATTATAATAGTTGGTGCAAATTGTATGGGTTATTCAACGGTATAATTAGTTTTAAATAATTTCATACTTTCAACCGGCTAGAAGTTATATTTTTAATTGAGATTTTTTGCTATTGGCACATATTTACCTATATTTTGATAAAATATTTATATTTTGTAAAATCTCGAGCTTAGTCAAATACCCTATATCAATGAAGCGTGCCTTCTTACCTTCGTAAACCCAACAGAGGAAGCTGACCAACTGAAAATAATTAAACGTATCAGAAACTATCTGAAAAGTGCAAGTTTCCTCCCGATGTTTCCCATCACGCTGAGCTAATGGTCGAAATACTCACATAGTCACCACGCCCTCACAGATAACCGGCGTGAAGCAGCACTGTGCTGTGTTTCACTGCGTGAATGAGAGTACCGACGGCCCAAACCGGGGTAAGGGGGGGTTTAAACGTTGGCACTTGTGTCTCCACTGGTGTCGTGGGTGTCAATGAGCGGTGGCAATCGCTTACTATTAGGTGATCTGTCTGCTCGTCTGCCGCCTATCACATAAAAAAAACCATAGATAATGTTTGAAGGTTGTCTGGAATAAATCGATACAAGCGATAAGACCACCTTATTGTACTGTCTGTTGCTGTTGTCGTCATCATCATCATCAGCCCATTTAAGTCCCCACTGCTGGGGCACGGGCCTCCCTCAATCACATGAGGGGTAATTGCCATACTCACCACGCTTGGCAGACGGGTTGGCGAGGGTTTTGATATAAATGCAGAGTTTTTCCTTCTCTGATGATCATGCCAGCAGCTTTACCTTAGTCGCCTTTTACGACACCTCGGTAAGAATGAGGGTGGCCTATTCTACTCTGCCGGGGACCACACGGCCACGGCAGAGTAACAGCGGTTGCTGTTGTATCATGCTTGTATTTTATTTTTGTGCAATAAAGAATATCTATCTATCTATCTTTAGATGAACTTACCTAAAATCTAAAGATACATGCTTGGATTCGAGCCTACGAGCTCCTGTATGGAAGGCGCATTTTTATCCACTGAGCTACCATTCATCATTATCATCATCAACAGCAACCCACACTCGTCCACTGCTGGACATAGGTCTCCCCTAACGCACGCCACTGCTCCCGATTTTCGGCCACTCTCATCCAGCCCACACCAGCCAGCCTTCGAATGTCATCCTCCCATCTTGTCACAGGGCGTCCTACACTACGCTTACCGAGCTACCATTCCTCCAACGATATACGTTACTCCACTATCTTATTTAAAGAACACATATAATATTCTGACAATATTATAAAATGATAGTATAAAGTGAGTTTTCGTGCTTGCTTTTCTCAGCCAAGTTTTACCCTGAAGCTGTAGTTTTAGTTTAGTATTCATGAAAACACTCCTGAATAAATAAACTTTATGTTTAACGTTGTTTAACTGCTTATCATCTGTTAGTAATTTTACACAAAGGAACAAAACAGCAATATTAAAATCATGCAGGGTACTAAATACATAAAAAAGTTAAAAAAAAAAATTGATCCACTGCAGGACTTTCGAACTGTTTTGGCTTAAGGAGACGGGTACGGCACACTAGCGACGCCAATCGATTTTAATTTTTTAGCTGCTAAACCGGATCTATTTTAAACAATTGCGGGGTTACAACCTCTCGGCAAACTTATAGGTACTATTTATTTAACAACCATGTACAAATGTTGGGTCGGTTTTTGTACGCGAAAAATTGATCTAATTGCGTGTATCTATTTTTTGCGTACGCGTTGGACCTAAAATATTTTGTGAATAGTTATTTATTAAATAGTATAAGTGTTTGCCGAGAGGTTGTGACCTCGAAATTGATTAATAGATCCGGTTTATTAGCTAAAAATTAAAATCGATTGGCGGCGCCAGTGTGCCCTACCCATCACCTTAATATCCACATTATAGGTCTGAATTTGTGAAAATATCGGGGCAGATAGTAATTTGAGAGATTTCATGACGCAACGGACCCCGGGCTCCGAAACGACAGCTTGGGATCCAACCGGGACAAACGCTAAGATGATATGTGATAGGTGGCAGATGAGCAGACGGATCACCTGATCGTAAGCGATTACCGCCGCCCATGGACACCCGCGACATCAGTGGAGTCACAAGTGCACTGCCAAACTTTCCCCCGGTTGTATTCTATAATATTTTTGAGAAATAAATAAAAAAAAGACTTCGGGATAACGTTGGTAGCTCTGGGAATGGGACCCTGAGCTTCTCTCAAATTTCTTTGTCTAATGGATACGAAGGACAAAAATCACTTCATTACCATACTTTTCAAATCCTAGATCATCCGCCATCGGCATTCCGCCGGTCTTCTAGTTTAAAATTATTCTATGTACTATATGGCGTTCAGACTTATCTCCGCGGCGAATCCGTCGCTCCGCTTTGTAATCGCTCGCAATCCGCCATTGTGGCAACTCCTTTAATAACAGATCAGAAGATGAGAGCCAAGTGCTGGCCGATTGTCATCTAAAAATGCTAGACCTAAAACAATCTAGAGTTTGTTTTCTAAATTGAGCCATCCTGAAATATCCAAGCTTGGGCACAGTTCTCTAGTTACTAAGGGCTTTACAGAACTAGACATACATGCTACAACGGAGACCGTCGTTTTGCAAGGCTGTTTATGATCTGTTATCATTATGAAATAATTTATGCCAAACCAGCATTATTAATATCACAAACTATTTCATGACAAAATTCTCAAAAACATTACGAAATTTTTTATTTTAATACCACAAAGATACTTTTGTTTATTTTTCCTTACATCGGGAGTGACGTTTCCTAAACACAATTCTGACAAAGAAAAGAACAAAGGGACTATTTAACACTTATGCCCTAACGCTAACCGATGTAACAGAGCCCGACATCTGCAAATCATTCAGTAATAAAACAACATCAATGAAGCCGAATAAGGGTAACACGAGAGCATAAGCGGAAGCGGGTGTTTCCTATAACAGATTGTTTTAAACATTATTTTGTCGCTGTAAAGTATTAATTTATCGAAATCGCGATTCTTGGATTCTCTAGATCGTAGGACAAAATAGAAAGAATATATCAAAAAAATTCGCTATTCGGTAAACGATTTCGAGATTGACTGAGTATCGTGAACTTAAACAGTTTTGAGATCAACGAATTAAAATGTGAATGTCTTAGTTTAACATCTTATCTCCAGTAAAAGCAATAATACATTTAAAAATTGCATCCATACGAGGTGTTCTATGCCAGCAAAAGTTCTCTGCGTGTGCACTTCTCCATGGTGCGGCACAAAATAGTTTACCGGACTTGAAGTCTGTTGTTGAACGCAGGTAAATAACTTTTTGGCCGTGTGGTCCCCGGCAGAGTAGAATAGGCCACCCTCACTCTTACCGAGGTGTCGTAAAAGGCGACTAAGGTAAAGCTGCTGGCATGATCATCAGCACCCAGAGAAGGAAAACACTGCATTTATATCAAAACCCTCGCCAACCCGTCTGCCAAGCGTGGTGAGTATGGCAATTACCCCTCATGTGATTGAGGAAGGCCCGTGCCCCAGCAGTGGGGACTTAAATGGGCTGATGATGATGATGAAATAACTTTTAATTTCATATCATTACTTTATAAGAAACTATCGACATACAACCGGACAGGTTAGATTACTAGCTCTTATTTTATTTGTAATTACTTTTGCTATCATGACGCATCTAGACCGCGACGTCTGACATTATGTGCGCATCCTAAAATACGCACTCAGCGCAGATGTGTTCTCATGTCTGACTAGAATATAATTATCTATTGGAATGCAGTGCTGATATAATAGCTCACGCGCAAACCTAGTGCCTTTGAAATGTGGCATCTGTATGCAGGGCTGGTTAAAATAAGATTTCGGAAAAAACATTTAGGACCGAGTTTGCCTTTGCCAACGTTTTAAACGACGGTAATCAGTACAGTTTAGTAAAAAAGAATCTGCATATTTCGTAAATGTTAGTAAATATTCTTAATATTCGTTTCAATTCAAAAGCTCTTTTCGATTTCGTTGTCTATTAGGTGGCGGTAAATTATTCCAACACTTAGTTGCTGAATATTCTCTCCTAAATGAAGTTGTTTTTTTTTTTCATGATGAGCTTACCAGAGTTTCATCTGGCGCTGTATACCGAGTTGGATGAAGCCGGATTCAGATAGAGGCCTAATTTAGCTATAAAATCATATGTTAATGATACAATGATGACATCCCTGTCTATGCCTAACATTCCTGAACATAATGATGTATGGCAGTTAATTTGAGACCTACCTAGCATTATTGCACGTGTACACTCTAAGGAACAATACCTTACAAGTTTCTAAACCAATATTTAACCGTAGTACCTCGCGGAAGTTTGATATAACCTTTAACCGACCATGAAAAGTTAAACCGCCCACAAATTGGTAACTGAAACTTAACAATTTTAAGATGTTTCCTTTTGTAAAACAATATGTAAATACGTTCCTAAATGTAATAGGTCTATAACAATGTTGTTTTTAAACTCGTCGGAACATTTATCGGTATACCAGTGGGCCTTCTTATATAAAATCTTCGATCATAGAATCTTATATCAATGCTTACAATCTATAGTAAAGAGGTTTTAGAGACTTAAGAACAAGGTTTGTATACATTAATGTTGGTTGTCCGTACATGGTTCATATACTATATAATGGGACATGTAGGTAACATAACATGGAACCATTAAAGTATTTTATTATTGTATTTTGGCATCAAGCCATGTGTTTGTTTTGTTTCAATAAACATCAGGTGAGATAACGATCTAGACAATTTTGTTCGTTATCTCATTATCAAATAGCTAATGTTTATGAAAAAAATTGGATGCATCTGTTTTATTTCCTCATTACACGGATGTGCTGAGGTACGGAGCCATATTTTGGGGTAAATAAATGGGAAGAAATGATATATTTAGAGCTCAAAAACGTTGTATAAGAGCTATGTGCAATATAATATATAAACCATAAAAGTTTTCGTAAATCATGTTAGCATAAAGATCACACTTCATTAACTACAGTTTATTTTACTTTGGCAAACCCTTTTTCGAAAGTCTGAGACTTATTATACATTTCTGTCTATATACATTCTAGTGACAGCTCTTTTTGTAATTAGAAATCCTGAGTTTTTTGCAAAATTGCAAGCCGAAACAAGACGTAACCAATCTCGAACACAGCATGTACACAACATACGTGTAATGCAATGTAAAACCGCATTATTAAAAGGAGTATATTAAGGATGGCATCCAAACTTTTAACAGACTACAATTAAACTTAAAAAATATGCATGGGAATAACTTAATAACTTATAAGGATATTGCATAATTTATAAATGTTATTTTCTTTTAACGATTTCTTGACTGACAAAAACTTGTAAGATTCAATTTAGATAGGATTAAAAATTTGACATATTTAATATTTTGATTTTCTTTTCTTTTTTTTTCAAATTTTATTTCATTGTAATACGCATTATTAAAAAAAGATACCTATAGTCCATTTAGTATCTGAAGGTGAATAGGACAGTTAAAACGTTTTATATCATGCATCCAACTTTATTACAAAAAAAATTTAAGCTCTAAATATCATTAACTTTTCTGTGTTCTCATTCTTCCAAAATAACAATTATTAATGTTTCTCAATTAATCTGAATAAGAATTTAACTTAATTATAACAAATGAAATTTGTAAAAACTTATGAAATGCATAAGATATTTTTACAGAAAATCTCTCATAGGAATTGACACAAATAATCGCAATAAATCAGTAATCGGTATAACGGCCATCTTACTATCGAATCGCGATAATCGTCTCGTGCAAAATATGTCTGCATGGATTGCATTAGGGACTAAGAACTGGTAATTTCTCTTGGTGACGAAGTTGGTTCCGACACGTCAATAAGGTGCATATTATTTCATTATTAATGATTTATTGCGTGTGTACCACTGAGAATATTCATATAGATATTGTATTCCATATCTAGATAGTTCAAATTTGTAGGTAAAATGTTGATTAAATTTAAAAATCAAACAAATAAAAAGTCGATTAGTTTTCTAAAAAAAATATTCTAGATTCTTAAAAATATTAGTTAAAAAGGTTAGGTTTAAAAGGAGCGTCTCACACGTCATAATAGAACTTTCCTATTCACCTTCATATACTGAATGGTATATAATATTTGTATGCCTGCAAAACATGTAGGACTTGAATGTAATAATGTCAACTTATTTTTATACCTATGTTATACAAATAAAGTTATTCGTATTCGTGCTTCTCAAACGCAGTGCGTTTCAATTTACTCTGTAATAAAAGTTTCGTAAATCATGTTAGAAAATAATCACACTTCATTGACTAGCTTTGGATTGCTTTGTTTGTGTAGACTGCATCAATTTTATATTTTACTGAGTGTTCATCTCTTACAAACATTAATAGCAGCATTGTCAAATTTACTGATTTTGGGGGGTTTACCCCGCTTTTTGGTCCCACACGTTTAGTACCGTGTATTGGAAATTTGAAGTGGTGGCCGTTACGTCGCTGAAAGTAAAAAATAAATTCAATGTATGATTTATTTTTTAAACCATTATTTCATTAAAAATTTATGTATCCCGCGGATGACCAAAAAACCCAAGATAACTTGTATAACAGCTAGAGTCAAAATATACGAGATAAATATTAGCATATTAGGTAGTACAAGAAAATAGTTTGCTTTTCTTTTAAATACAATTCACTGTGAAAACAATGGTATTCTCTTTTATTAAACCCTCCACAGGTCACATAAACAAATTCTGTAAGAAAGAGAATTTAAGGTACGAGATATTATAATAAATATTCAAGGATCATAGGATTTCCTTGAACAGTATATCCTTAGCCATTGTGGGGCTTTTTGATAACATTCCAGGAACCGGGTTTCGGGTAACCTAATGTTTTTTATCCCTGCCGCCTAATTATTACTAGGAATCCTTATTTCTAAGTGCTTCATAAATTTACACAGACTTATTTATCCACTATTAGGTGAGGCTCCTATAGCAAGTCACTCATTGTACCTGATACGTCTCATCAATCTAGCGACATGGTAGCACAGTGGAACGCACCTTCCATGCGCGGGGTTCGTGGTTTGAATCCGTGCATGCACCTCTAGATTTTCTAAATCTATGTGTGGATTTCTACCCGTTGCTCGGCGGTGAGGGAAAACAGCGTGTGGAAAGCTGCATGTTCCGGATAGTTTGTGAAACATGTTAGCATGATTCAGTTGGTCTTCCCCTGTTAAAGGCTTGCAAAGGTCAGACGGAAGTGGTTTCCTATTCTAATTAGGTTTTTTTTTGGTCAATAGGCTTTCGCTTGTCCACAATCGCACCTGATGGAAAGCGACGACGAGTACTACTCAATATTTTTACTTTACTTCAATATCAAGTGCTCGAGAATAGGTGTTCATAGCTTAATTCGCCGGTATCGCACAAATGGATAAAGTTACTTATAATAATTATAAATTATTGTCGATTAAGGTGACATGACGGGTAGGGCACTCTAGCGACGCAAATCGATTTAAATTTTTTGCTACTAAACCGGATCTATTTTATATAATTCCGGGTTACAACCTCTCAGCAATCACTTATACTATTTATTAAAAACACCATGCACAAATGTGGCGGCCATCTAGGCCCAGCAAAAAAAGGTCCAAGCGTACTCCGTATCAATCAATCAACAGCCTATCGCCGTCCATGCTGAACGTAGGCCTCCCTCAAAGAGCGCCAACCAGGCCCGGTCCTGAGCGGTTCCGCCATCTAGCTCACACCAGCCATCATTCCAAATCG
>CM032471.1:6375608-6429990 GCA_019059595.1 Marasmia exigua
ACAAAGTTTACGCCTTACGAACTGGTTTTTGGTAGGACGTGTACATTGCCAAGTAACTTAGTATCAGGTCAAGTGAATAAACTCTATAATAGTGAAAATTACCCCCTTGTTCTAAAATATAAAATACAAACCTCACAACAACAGGCTCGAAATAATTTGTTATTGTCTAAAAATAGCCAGAAGCAACGTTATGATTGTTATGTTAACCCTACTAGTTATAAGCCAGGTGACTTGTTGTTATTGAAAAACGAAACCGGTACAAAGTTCAACAATGTATACGACGGGCCGTTTGAGGTAGTGCAAGATAAAACACCTAATGTTATTATAATTAAAGATAATAGAATAGACACTGTCCATAAGAATCGGACAAAACTGTTTAGATCTTAAGTTTACCTAATTTTAAGCTTATACAGTTAAAAAAAAAAAAACTTAATTGTATTTTTTTTTTCTTGCAAATTGGGAGGTGTAGTGTATGCCTATTTTTCGTAATATTCGTTCATATATAAAAACGATTATATTGATTTATCAGACAGAATAAATGTGTACGTCGAGATAACAAGTCATCTTTTATTTCTACCTAACCCACATCTCTACAAGTGAAACAACATTAATTAAAAAAAGATTTTACGTTAGCTGTCTGGCAATCACGCGCCAAAAGTTTTAGTTTTTTTTTATGTGATAGGTGGCAGACGAGCAGACGGATCAACTGTTGGTAAGCGATTGCCGCCGCCCATGGACACCTGCGACACAAGTCACAAGTGCGCTGGCAACCTTTGACCCCCCTTCAACTGGATTGGGCCTCCGGTACGGTACCGGAGTAATCACGCAGCGAAACACAGCACAGTGCTGCTTCACGCCGGTTTTCTGTGAGCCCGTGGTATCACACCTGTCGTGTCTGCCCATTCATGCCTAAGCGTGGCTCTCCCACGGAAAATTTAGTATGAGAATTTGTAATTGAAGAGAATAAAACTATATTGATATGATTAGGTATAACAACCTTGTATTTTACTAAGTTTAGGTACCTACCCGATAGTTACATAAGTACCGGCACAAAAGCTGATATTACGAAGCCGTTAAAATCCCGATAATTACATTATGATCGGGCCAAAACCCGATAATTCCATATATAAAACTCATTATAGCAAAACTAGATTTTTTATATATTTACCCATTTCAAAGTCCTTGCTGCTATGTAAATTTACGTTATATTAGTTAAGCAAATAAAATTAACATTCCAACGTAAATCAATCATGTTTTTTCCTTTAAAAATACTGAAAGTGTATTTATTGGGTTTTGTTCCGGAGCTGAAAGTGTGTATGTCTGTCTGTCTGTAACAGACATTGTCCGTCTTTCACGGCAAAACGGAACGACGGATTGAAGTGATTTTTAAAGAGGATATATTTGAAAGGATGGACAGTGGCAAAGGGTACTTTGTGGCAATTCGAATTCCATGTGAGCGATATATCTTATTGTCTCATTCAGATGAAGACGATGCTAATAGCTACGGAGGAGAAGGTGTTCCGAAACCGGGAAGTGCTGCTGCGCCTTCCACTGTTCTTTGTAACGTTCAGTTACACAGAGAAAAACTTAAAGGTAAGAACTGAATAAACACTAATTTAAAAACCGCCACCTCCACCGCCGTGACGCCGTGCACCTCCAGTCCGCTTGTGACCACGACCGTTGTAACGCGGTCGAAACGTCAAGCTGTGAGTATATGCGAGTATGTCATCATCATCATCATCAGCAGCCTTCGAATGTTATCATACTATCTTGTCGCAGGGCGTCCTACACTACGCTTACCGAGTCGCGGTCTCCACTCAAAGACTTTGCGACTCCACCGGCTGTCGGTTCTGCGGCTAATATGACCAGCCCACTGCCACTTCACTTTCCTAATTCGGTGGACTATGTCGGTGACTCTGGTTCTCTGTCAGATTACATCATTTTTGATGCGGTTCTTCAGAGATACTCCGAGCATAGCCCTTTCCATAGCTCTTTGTGCGACTTTGACGAGTATGTACTTACATAATATAATAATAACCGCGTTTTGTCCCGTGTACATTAATTATTTGAAAGTTTAAAATATAGCACTAGCAATAGCAAAATTTTAATATAGCACTAATTTAGCACCACACAACTTTTTTTTTTAAATACTATGAAATAATTTAATAAGTTTAGTTTTTTTCTTCTTTGTCGTGTCCCTCTTGGCAGAGTAATCGTGGTCGTCACATCCTTTACATAGCATGCTTTACAATCCTTCGCAACTCCTGACGCAGACTCATCCTTTCCTAGTGCATTCGTGAAGTATACCATTAAGAGCGGTTTTTACCTGATTGATCTGCGTTTAGTTTTATATGACCTTAAGGGTATTCTATTCAGACAGGAACAACCCTATTTCATTAGTAAGCATAATATAAGAAAGAAACTACCTTTCTAGGGTACCGTGGCCAAATGACAAAAACCGGAACCCTTATAAACTCGTCATGTCAGTCTGTCTGTATGTCCGTCCGTCCGTATGTCACAGCCACATTTTTCCGAAACTATAAGAACTTTACTATTGAAACTTGGTAAATAGATGTATTTAGTTAACCACGTTACGATTTTTACACAAAAATAAGAAAAAAATATCTTTTTGGGGGGTATCCATCCTCCATACTTAGAACTGTAACTAAAAATTTGTTTTTTTATGAAACCCATACGTAAGGGGTATCTATCGATAGGTCTTTAAAAATGATTTTGAGGTTTCTTATATTATTTTTTTTCTAAACTTAAAACTTTGCGCAAGAGACGCTCCCAAAGTGGTAAAATGTGTCCCCCCACCCCTCCCCCTCTAACTTTTACATTGCCATAAAAACTAGCAACTAAAATTGGTTTGAACTAGATCTAGTGAGTAGTTTTTTTAATACGTTATAAACCGCAAATCGCAAACCGCAAGTTTCCTTCCACCTTCTTAACTATCTTACTCCATATAGTAATATCTTACTTGCTACTTACTCGCTCATTCGTCGGACTCACCCATGAAGGCAAAAATTTAAGATTCCGTAGCCAAATGGCAAAAAACAGAACCCTTATAGATTCGTCAAGTCTGTCCGTCTGTGTGTCCGTCCGTATGTCACATCCACTTTTCTCCGAAACCATAAGAACTATACTATTGAAACTTGGTAAATAGATGTATTTTGTTAACCACATTACGATTTACACTTAAAAATTGGAAGAAATAGAAATATTGGGGGGTCTCCATACTTGAAACTGAAACTCAAAAATATTTTTTTCATCAGTCCTATACGTGGTGGGTATATATGGATAGATCTTTAAAATTATGTTGAGGTTTTTAACATCATTTTTTTTAAACACAGTACTTTGCGCAAGAGACGCTCCCAAAGTGTTAAATTGGTTTTAATTAGATATAGGGAGTAGTTTTTTTAATACGTTATAAACCGTAAACCGCAATTTACCTTCCATATATCTTACTTGCTGCTACGGAACCCTTCATGGGCGAGTCCGACTCGCATTTGGCCGGTTTTTTTTTAAATAAACACGTTACGTTAAGTCACATAGGGTATTTTCCTAAGGAGGCTTATGTTTTGAGAATAACGAGTCGTTTTGATTTATCGATTTTTTAGTTTCCCTCATAAATAATTACAGTCATTATTCAATTAAATAACTAAAAATATGTTAAATCAACAAAAGTGATACCTAATAATTATGTACATATTTACAAAAAGAAATTGTCTGCCCCACTGATATTGTCCAGCGTGCCCAGAATGCTAGCGGCGTTGCCTCTTTGGATGGCCAACCCTAAACGTTGGCCGAGGTAACTGCCAGCATTCCGGTCCCCAGAGAACTCGATCAGTCGGGCAGACAACTCTTGAAAGAGTTTGCGGGCCTCCGGTCCCCACGGCCCCAGTGTTTCCACGCCAAATGGGGCAAAGCGGTAGCAGCTATCTAAGGCGGAGTACTTGTACCGTTTTCGGGTCTCCGCCGAGGCAGCTGCAGCGCCTGCGCCCCGTGCAGTGGCATGGACACTAGAAGGACCCAATGTATCCGGCGCACACCAGCGCCTTCCCCTTGCTCCATGGGATGATAGTCACCCCATCGGGCCTCTTTCCGTCGCAGCTGCACAGTCCGCAGCCCAAGGCGAAGTGAGACCGCAATAGACAAAGAGAACTTGTCCAGGACGGTCCCGACATTGGCCGAGGGCAGCGCATGCAGCCAGAAACCGGACTCCCTTTCCGCTGAAGCGAGGAGACGAGCCCGCTCATTGTCATTGGCGGAGGTAGATAAGAGGTTATCAAAGGCTGCCTGACAAAGGGGCTCGTCCCATCGCTTTTGTAGGTTAGGAATGCTGGGTGGATTGGGGCAGGAGATAGACCAGGCGTTCCTGGCTTCCGCTAGACACGTGACCTCAACATCGCCAAGCGACGGATTAATTATGGTTGCGTAGAGGTCGCACGTGCCGTAGGCAGAAGACAGGAACGCCGGTAAGGCAACGTCGGAGATTTTTCGGGTGCCCAGCCCGCCAAATCGGATCGGTAGGGAGGCCTGGTCCCAACCCCGATCGTCTAAACAACAATTTAGAATTTCGCCGATTAGGTTCTTTAGGAGCTCATCTAGAGGTGCCAATAGAAATTTGAATTTCCAAAATTGACAGCAGCGAAGATAGTATGTCAATTTGGGGACAAAAGTGCAGAACCGAAGGATCGTTAGCGCCATATGTGAATTGATTTTCAAGAACCTATCAGAGCAGTTTTGGAATTTAGTAGTTTTATTGGATATAAAATTAGGGATTGCATCGTCAAAAATAGGGGCTCCGAGAAGGAGGAGATTCTGTTTCTCGAGGATAATGATACCGGGAGCTATTGCAGAAAATTTGGAAGTTACTTCTTGTCGGTTAGATACAGTGTCTGAAATATAAAGTTCGCATTTAGAAAAATTTAGTTCAAGGCCTATACTCTCAAAATTACAGTCATGTTTTTCCTCAGGTAACATATGGGTAAAACCATGGGACCAACCAAAATTTAAAGTCCATTGTAAAGAAGAAACAAATCAAACATGCCTTATCATTAAGCCGAAAGATGATTTCAAAAAACACGCCATAAACTATACAAATGAAGATTGGCATTTCTGGCTAAGTCAAAAAGGCTTTAAAATACGCAACTTTTACAATGGTGTAAGTATTTTCACTTTCTATATATAACCATGCATGTTTAGACAAAGTTTCAATGACCGTTTACTAAAATTCAAAAGTAAAACATAGTTTAGTATTTAACTAATCTCCTTTGACTACCAATTTTCTCTAAAATAAATCCTTTTTTGAATTTCTACTAACCTGGCCATTAGGTTCAGTCATTTTATTTGTGAAGTGCAAAAATGTTGTGTAGATTAAGAATGTTGCTTTTAATGTAACTGATATATACCGATACTGATATATATAGATATGTATCGGTATACAGTACCTACATAGATATGTACGGTATTAAATTAGTTACATCTGTATCTTAACTATTTATTTATAAAAATATAACATCACAAGACAACAGGCTGAATAGATAAACCGAAACGAAACAATTTCATGATGCAATTGACAGACAGCGCCATATTTAAGTAAAGTTTAAAACTAATACATACGGAAAGGGAACGGAATTTCGTAAAATCTCGAAACGAAGTTAGGAACAAGCCTTTAATTAAATTATTTAACTAGGATTCTTTAATTTCAGTTAACCATGGGGCAACTGGAGTGGTTACAGCAAAATTCCCAAAGTGTGTCACAAAAAATAAGATATCACTGCAAAAACTCATACTTGGCGGAGTATTCACCAAACGAAGCGTTTCGCATGGTGGGCTGGAATGATGCACCCATTCACTATGATAGTGATCTAAATCCAGCTGCTTATGCGATAGGTGATACTCACAATTGTGTGGTATGTCTAATAGTTTGTTATACTTCAAAACTCTAGTAATCTATACATGTACCAATATCATGTACATATACATGCTGTACAATTTGGAGATGTGGTTCAACATGTTGAAAGTACGGAAGTACTGTGCATGTGCAATAATATACACCCTGATTCTTTGAAGGCGTTCGTCTTCGTGGTTTGATTGAGATCCGTGGCTAGTTTGTTACTAATTCTTCATCTTGCCTTCTCTTCTTACACAGAACATTTTTGATCATTTTGAAGTAGAATCAACTTAAATTCCATGAGGAGTATGAACTGATATAATTTGTTATTTTTAGATTGGCAATGATAAATATGCATGGCACTACACGGATATTCACATCAAATCTAGGTTCTCTAGAAGACTACCAGTTATAGACTTCCAAATAAGAGATATTCGTGGAGAAGACCAAAATGTATTCATCGAGTTACAAGAGTTGTGTTTCGGATAATTTAAACGAAGCAAATAAATTGAAAATAGATTTATAACTAAGTAGAATGTTTTAGTTATTGCTGACCTTGCTAAGATTAAGGTGGAAAATTGTATGAAGTAAATGGAACGTTCAAATTAGGTTCCAGTCCATCATAGGTAGTGGTAATCCTTAAGGTGACGGGTTGGGCACACTAGCGACGCCAATCGATTTTAATTTTTAGCTACTAAACCGGATCTATTTTGAGCATTTTCGGGGTTACAACCTCTCGACAAACACTTATACTATTTATTAAATAACCATGCACAAATGATGGGTCCGTATTTGTACGCGAAAAATTGATTCACAACAAAAGTGGCCGCTTTTGGCTTGAATAAATTTTTCGAGTACGCGTTGGATCCAACATTTTTGCATGGTTATTTAATTAATAGTATAAGTGTTTGCCGAGAGGTTGTAATCATGAAATTGTTCAAAATAAATCTGGTTTAGTAGCATAAAAATTAAATCGTTTGGCGTCGCTAGTGTGCCCTTCTCGTCACCTAAATCTGTTTTTATGTGATAGGTGGCAGACGAGCAGGTAAGCGATTACCGCCACTCATGAACATAGGCAGCACCATTTGAGTCAAAAGTGCGTTGCTAATCCTTAAAACATATTCAAACCCCACTTTTCCCCGGATCAGACCTTCGGTACCTACCCTCTCTTACTCGACGAAACACGGCACTGACGCTTCTTCACGCCGGTTTTCTGTGAAACCAAGGTATCACTTCAGTCAAGCCGGCCCATTAATGCCGAAGCGTGGCTCTGCCGATTCGTTTGCTCAACGTAATAATATACTTGCTAATTTGCACTCACCACTCGCGCGCGTGTACAATTTTCCAGTGATACGGATTTAGTCTCGCCTTTTTTTATCCGAAAATATTCCATGATTTAATTTTTTTAGCCGTTTATATAACTTCTCCGTTAGTACACACGCGAGCAGAAGGCTGACGTGACAGACTTCTTTGAGAACAGATAGAGAATATAATTATCAGGTATGGAAATGCTATTTTTTTCGAGGCAGTCAAATTTTTTTGACTGCCTCGGTGGTGTAGTGACTCGCATTTCAAAGCAATGGCTGCGCTCAAGGTTCCGGGCTTGATTCCCGGATCAGGCTGTCTGATTTTACAGGAAGAAATTAGTTTCAGCTCGGAGTCTCACCGCCCCCCAAAAACATTCCTGGTAAATTGACGAGCAGGAATTGAAATCCTTATCACTGGAAAAAAAATCAATGCATTTAATTTTCAGTTTTGTAACAGGTGGCGCCATCATGTAGCATTTTCAGGTACCTACTTTAAAGACCCTCCATTGAAGGTTTCCAGATTCATCCCGAAATCGACGCATTTTTTTTTTCCTATTTTGCCGTAGATGTCGCTAACCATAATTTTTGTGTAAAAAGTTTTCATTAGTATAAATTTTATTACAAACTTGGATATTGTAATGTACGAATATGCTTTGTTAGATATGTACGCATAAATACGCACATATCGCACTCTTAATAAAATAATGACTCAATTCAAAATTGCTAAGTTTTGGTAAATGGCAAAAAATGATTTGTGGTTTTAGAGCATATACTTTATAACTATGATGAGTAGGAAGAAACTAAAATTACGGTTTTAAGCCTTCGAATATATTCTTTTAGATTTATCAAAATAAATTAATTTATATAATATGATGGTAAAAAAAAATGTTTGAAAAAACAATTTTGAGATGCGTCATTATTTCATGAAATCCACCCAGTCAATTTATGACGTAATTAAAAATAGGTCAATATTTTACTCAAAAATTGACAAAAAAATCGGACCACCATTTATTTAGGTCACTGTTTTATTAAGTTTTTAATACAAAAAAAAAACATTTTAAAAGTTAAGTCTCTTTTTGACAAAATATTTTTCCTTGGATAACGACTCAATTTGGAAATAAGTGTAGGTATTTTTAACTTAATTAGAAAAACAACAGTATAGTTTAAAATGTTTTATTAGAAAAAGTTCACGTAAAAAAAGGAAGTACAAAATTAGCATAGATCTTGGTTCAACTGATAGTTATAGAGTTAAATTTACTCTCAGTAAATTGTATCTTTTGTCTGAACTAAGTAGTTATTTCTTAAAATGTAACTCTAAAAATGAATTAAAATCTAAAATAAGTCTTTATAAAAACGCACTAGGTGCAACTATAATTAATCATCATCATCATCATCATCATCAGCCCACTTAAGTCCCCACTGCTGGGGCACGGGCCTCCCTCAATCACGTGAGGGGTAATTGCCATACTCACCACGCTTGGCAGACGGGTTGGCGAGGGTTTGATATAAATGCAGAGTTTTCCTTCTCTGCGTGCTGATGATCATGCCAGCAGCTTTACCTTAGTCGCCTTTTACGACACCTCGGTAAGAGTGAGGGTGGCCTATTCTACTCTGCCGGGGACCACACGGCCATCCCTCCGTCTTAGCTAAATTTCCTAGCCCTTTCCCTCCCAATCCCCCAAAACAACACAATGACTAAGGCGATACAAGTAAACCTCCAGCACTCAAAGGCAGCCACAGCTGCCCTTTGGCAAAGATTCCTCTCTGAAGACCTGGATATAGCCTTGATCCAAGAACCGGGGCTGAAAAAAACCACGGTAGTGGGGCTAAACTCGACAGGTAAGATATTAAGTAAAACCTGCGGAGTGAGGCCAAGAGCATGCATGCTCTTCAAGAGAGATATAAATTACTTCCCGATCCCTTCTCTGTGTACGCTGTTGCAGCGTATATAGAGGTCTATATATATAGAGGCGTATATAGGAGTCAGCTCCATATATCTACCCGGAGAGGACCAGGATCCGGTGAACAAGGTGACGCCGGTAGTGGAATATTGTTTGGAGAGAGAAACCCAGCTGTTGGTGGGTACCGACTACAACTCCCACCACACATCATGGGGCAGCTCCGACACGAACGCAAGAGGTAAGTCCTTGTTTGACTACTTGCTCACCAACAATAAATTTGTTCTTAACGTGGGTAGCAAACCAACCTTTACCACACGTTCTAGGCAGGAAGTACTAGACATAACATGGTGTTCAGGTAATCTCGCACACCGAGTAACCAATCGGCACGTCTCAGATGAGCCGTCCATGTCCGACCACACCCATATTAGGTACGACTTAATATGCTCGGGAACAAAGGAACCGAACAAGTACCGAGACCCCATGGGAACAAACTGGGAGGGCTTTAGGAACTCCCTTAGGTTATACTTTGGAGATTTTAAATACATTAAAACTGTGGTCCAAGTGGAAGCCGCAGCAGAGGACTTAGGCAGAAGCCTAATGAAAGCGTATCTAGAAAATTGTCCTCTTAAGACCACTAAGAGCAATAGGAACGCGCCTTGGTGGAAAAAAACCTGGAGCATCTGAGGCAAAAGGCCCGTGCCCTATTTAACAAGGCAAAAAAAGACAAGAACTGGGATGCTTACAGGAAGGCGCTAACACGCTTTAATAGGGAGCTCAGGAAAGCAAAAAGGAGATCCTAGCAAAAATTTGGCGGGTCCATCAAAGACACTGCCCAAGCTGCCAGGATCCACAAATATTAGCCAAGACACCTGAATCCCATCTAGGCCTGCCAAGGAAAGTGGATGGATCTTTCACGGAACCGGCATACAAAGCACTCACACAATCACATTCACAAACGTTAGACTACACACAAATTATCATACTCATCATCACCGCATTCGCGCAGTAAGCAAATCAACGTAAATGGGCACTTTTAAATGGTAATATTTATCTAACAGCATTCCAACTTCATATAAACGACGCGCACGAGCTATACCTGCGCGCTCGGATCTCGGCATGCGAGTTTCAATCAATAACTGCGGGATTTAACGGCCGTGTCCTTGAATTCCTCATTATAGTATTAGCGTGAATTTGGCTAATTCCCGCGAAAAGCTGAGATACGAAAGAATAAACAACACAGTGACTTAAATTTAAAAGTTGAAACATATGAAATGACACGAAGACCTTTTTTTAATTATGACTTGGAATTAATAATTTTTTTTATGAAAAAAAGACCTAAATTTAAACATTACAAAACAGTTATGTAGTTTTTTAACAAAACAGAGACCAAATTCGATTTGAGTTATATTTTGTTTACGATTAAAAAAAAACATAGACCTAAGTAACTATAATACATTTCAATAAAATAAAGACTCAATTTAAATGGAGCCTATATCAACTCAGAGAAGTTTAGTAAAACAAAGTCCTATGCCAAAAGCAGTCATTATTACAATAAAGATATTTAACAAATTTACCGATTTTTTTAGTAAAACACTGACGCATCTCCAAATCTGCCGGCGTTTCACAAAACCCTCGCGCGCAACCGCCGCCGCAAGACTGAATTGGTCGATATTCGATGAACGAATGAGGTCTGCGCGGCGGGAAAGATAGTGACTCATCAATTCTATACGTTATTGTTTACAGAATAAGGTTGCTTTTTAAAGAAGTATGTTGTGACACTTGGTCCATAAGGTCGATTTTTCACTAAAACTCATTTTTCCGAAATTTTGAGTTAAGTCGTTATCTTACTAAGAGTGCGATATAGGAATTTTAACAATAAAAAGTTCATGTCATCTCTAAAGATCATGCTACCCCGTTCCAAAACGAAATGTTAGAAAGGGCCCGAATGAATTTAGTTACGGAACTTTAAGTAATCGCATTTTGTAATAAGGGGAAAAAGTTTCCGGAAACCACAATAGAAACCCCGATATAACAACACACATCCTCGCTTTAGAACATGTTTAGGTACATTACGCTTCTTAGCATACCTTCTTCTTTGGGTGCCTTTTCAGTTATTTTTTTATGCTAAAGGCGACAAACGAGCAAGCGGGTCATGATACTGAACTGATAGAAACTAATCAACGCCGCCCGTGTACATCTGCGAAATCAGAAAGATCACTGCTGTGTATCTGTCTGTACCTAATCTAAAGCTGGTACCTACCCATTTTCAACCGACTTCAGAAAAAAGGAGGAGGTTCTCAATTCGACATTTATATCTGCCAAAAAATGAGACACTTAAAAATTTTCTGCGAAACAAACCTCCTTCAAAATTCACCAACTAAAATGTGTAAAATAATATTTTGAACACTTTATACACTTCAAATAACATTTTATAACAGTACACTCGAGAAAAGGTTTATTGTCCTATTAGGCCACTGTAGCCGGTGACATTTGTTCACGCGTCGACTGCGTGCACGGCTGCGGCCGGCCTGACGTCACCAGCAGAGGGGTGAGCGGGCGCGGGGAGGCACCCACCGCTGGCCGACCACACTCCACGATAAAGCGGCTTGCGGACACTCGCATTTGTTAATTTAAATTTATTTGTTGTTTTCTCTTAATCATATTAATATAACCATTATACCTACAGTCCGCTTTTAATTATTAATCTTCTGAGATCGTCCAGGACATGATCCGGCTCGAAGGACCATCACGAGCACTTGTATCAGCACGAGCATTCCTTCTTTCAGTTGTCCTGTCGTAATAGACCATTTGGTTCTCTAATGAATATGTGTCCTTACTTCAACAGAAAACCAAATGGTCTATTACGACAGGACAACTGAAAGAAGGAATGCTCGTGCTGATACGAGACAAGGCGCTCCCACCACTTGTTTGGTCACTGGGGCGCGTGGTGCGGACTTACGCAGGCGTCGATGGCCTCGTGAGGGTTGCAGATTTGAAGACTAGGAGAGGAACCATCACAAGGAGCTTCAATAATATTTGCCCTCTTCCCTTTGAAGACGTCAACGGGCGGGAGGATATCCACGCGTCGACTGCGTGCACGGCTGCGGCGGGCCTGACGTCACCAGCGGAGGGGTGAGCGGGCGCGGGGAGGCACCCACCGCTGGCCGACCACACTCCACGATAAAGCGGCTTGCGGACACTCGCATTTGTTAATTTAAATTTATTTGTTGTTTTCTCTTAATCATATTAATAAACCATTATACCTACAGTCCGCTTTTAATTATTAATCTTCTGAGATCGTCGAGGACTCTCCCACTGCAGGCTACAGGCCTCCATCATAGAAACCAAGTCATTTATTTCTCACTATTATGGGGTCTTTTGTTCAAAAAAATTTAAACATACTTTTTGCTCAACCCGGAAATCATACCAGAACCCAAAGATCACAAACCGGTTCTTAAAACTCTAGCTAGGCCAACTGGATGCCGTAGCCAAGGAAATAATTATTCAATATTGTCGTTTAGTGACATCTATGACAAAAGAGGAAAGTTAAATACGCGGTGACATCCTTTGAGAGGAACCGGGATGGGAGGTAGGAATAACAGTCAGTTCTTTCCAAAAATCTGTAGCGTTACTCCAATGGTTTCTCGGTTCATTCGAGAGATGTCACTACCATGGTTGTCCTCAAACTAATATTCCTCTGAAGTTGATATCAAAATCTTAAACATTTACTGATTATACAGAAGTTTTTAAGATTCCTATGTAAATTTTGGTGGAATATTGGATTTGAGGACTGCCATGGTAGTAACATCTTTCAATTGACCCGAGTAAACATCGGGGTGACGCCACAGATTTAGGAAAGAATTAACCGTTTGTGGCCACAGAAAGTACCAAAAAATACAACAGGATGGAGCTAAAGGTAACAAGGCGTTGAAATAAATATACAACCAACATTATTATTATTTAAGGTGACGGGTAGGGCACACTAGGACGCCAACCGATTTTAATTTTTAGCTACTAAACCGGATCTATTTTAAATAATTTCGGGGTTACATTACAACCTTTCGGCAAACAGTTATACTATTTATTAATTAATCATGCACAAATGTTGGGTCCGTTTTTGTACACGAAAAATTGACTACCGCCAAAAGCGGCCACTTTTAGCGTAAATCAAGTTTTCGCGTACAAATGTTAAGTCCGCATTTGTGCATGGTTATTTAATAAATAGTAAAAGTGTTTGCCGAGAGGTTATAACTCCGAAATTGTTTAAAATAGATCCGGTTTAGTAGCTAACAAATGAAATCGATTGGCGTCGCTAGTGTGCCCTACCCGTCGCCTTAATGGAAGGGGATGAAACACATTTCACAATGCGCTTAAGACGTCCTGTCGTAAATTTATCAAGATTTAGACATCGGGAAAACTGCCATTTTAATTTAAAACCTAATTGTCTTAAACCCACCCATTTTCTTTTCCGGTAAGATAATTTGGTTGCTTTATAAGGTAAGATATTCAGTCGTTTAATCAAACAGCTAGACAAATGACATGGACTGATGATGTTTAATGAATTACATAGTATATTTTAGTTTCACCATCACTCACCTAGCGCTAAACTCTCAAAACTGTCAATGGCATCTTCAAATAACTGAAAGTTCAAGTTAAATGAAAAACATTGAAATCGCTAGAGGCTGATGACGAATGCGCACGTTATTGTCCACTGAGATCGTTCTACATACTAAAGTACAAAGCTTTTGAAAATACAAATTTAATTTTTCTGCCTGTGTACATGGATTGACTGTAATATTTAAACAGTGTTATTTTTACCTCGTCTGATGAATTTGCAAACCTGCGAGCCAACATATTTCCTCTCACTGCCATATTAATAAATACTTTTTCGCTGATGAAGTGGACGTAGATCGGCGTGAAACTGGCAAAGACTGTGACAAATAACAATTTATTGTATATGACGATAATAGTCATTTTGGGTCGCTAACCAGAATAGGTTTATGTCGAGCTCTTTTTCTGGGATGCATTTTCGGAGAACACACCGGAAGTGAATTTTATTCCATTTTGTTGCTCTATATAGCTTCGAGGATATTCTACAGCGTTGCGTACCACGTGTTAAAAATAGGGTTAAATATATTCGTTACAAGAGTATAAACGTACAAAAAAGAGTTCTGGCGTACGAACATACAATGAACGATAACATTTGAGCAAGCAATAAGGTAGAGTAGAAACAAATCCAATTACTCCACTTAACAAATAATCCTTTGAAGTAACAGATTAAAATTGAATGAGTTAAAAAGAATATCTAATTATTTTACAACCTACTCAGTTCTGGGTTTATATTTACTGAAGATTCCATAACCTTTTGAATGTATTTTCTAAATTATTATTTTGAAATTTTCTGATGAGATCTACTTTCACAAAAGGTGGTAGATTCAACGACTTTCTTTATCAACAATGTTTAGATACTGTAACACGTCGTTACCTATTTTAGCTATGTTTATAATTTTATCCTAATGTTTCTTTACTTTTAACGCCATCTAGCGAGAACAAACCTAATTTCTTTCTAATCTTTGACAGCAATCATTTATTTGAGCATTAGATTTTTCTATCATCGATTTTGATACATTTCATTGATTTTCAAATAAATAAATACCACTTTTATTAAAACAATAAATTTCACTAAAATTAGATGTTTGTGGCCAATTTTGTGTTTTTCTGCATTAACTGCATTTCAAATTTTGTTTTTAAGCCGTATGATTATAAATATCCTCTACCTTCGGTCTATGGATTAAAAAAAAAAAGAATCCTTTATGAATTTTTGACGTCTGCCATTTTCTTCTCTTGGTGCGGTGCCTTGATGCACAGTTAACAAAATTGTAAATTGTGAATGTCTGGAAGGATGGACTGGGATACCTGGCTGGCTTATAATGACGGCGAATGCCGCATTCCTTTTTTTTCATATTTTAATTTTATATTTTTGGTGACGCCATGTGTTGGTAAGTAGGATTGGTTATGTAACCTAAATTTTCATATTTTACTATATTCCTCGCACTTGCTAAGCCATTGTCTGTTGTTTTAGGCAAATGATGTCACCCATTTTATTATACTTTATGATGGGCTGAATACCTCCTGCACCACATCTTCTCATAATGGGTGAGCATGCTTTCACACTTTCTGTTTTCTTTTTATTTGCCGCCTTTATTGCGCCTAGAAGCTCTTCACGCATCTGCCTATGTGCGCTGGAGACCATGGGTCGTCTGCATACCACGTGCTATGACATTATGTAACTCTTTTCCCAACAGCACTACCATCTTGTGTTGGCTGGCTGTCTTAATGCTTCCTTTGTGTGCACATTCCAGGCATATAAAGCCCTCTTTATGCATGGGTGTCGATCTGGCGAGGCAAGGAATACTCCAGGACTCATAACCGGTCAGCTGCTGCACTCCATGCGTGGCTGATACTTGGAGGGGTCTCCGTTGCCATCGTAGGACTGCAATACCCATGTTTAGCATTAAGTTTAGTATAATGCTTTATTAAGGTACACTTTTATTATTTTATTTTACTCTGGAGGAGAAGTTTTATTCATATGATATGATAACCTATTTTATCTTTGTAACTTTTTCTAAGAGACTATCCTCTTGATAGGAGTCTTGTTACTTTGAACTTTTTCTAAGCAGCATAGACTAATACAAATACAAATACAAATACAAATTCTTTATTTGCAAAATATGGGTAGGTATAAAAGCTGTTAAGTTTTGTACAATGGTTCGCCATATTTGGCCAAAAACGGCATGCAAAATTGGGCCAGTGTTTATTATAAGGAATTATAAATTAAATTGAATGGATTACGCTACATTATATGGGATACATTCAGCAAATTACAAATAGGTCACAATATAACTCAAATTAAAATAAATTATATTTCAAATTGCATATTTTGCATGGCACCTAGGCTATATAGCCACTTGCCTAAATGTATTTTACATTCTAATGACAATATGTCATTCAAACAAAAGGTTAAAAGGATGCTACTAGAAAAGAGCTACTACAGTGTTAATGACTACTTATCTGATAAAATGTTATATAATTTAATATTGTGACATTAAAATAATGATCTAATTTAATTTATCCCAATGCACAATGTGTCCTCCGGCCTCAGCCAGCTCAAAATATTTTTATTGATTCATTGGATGGAGAAACACATTCCTAAGCCAAGAAAAAAACTCCCACGAGCCTAGCTATCATAGTTTTTGAAAAAAACCTTTCTGAGTAAAAATACCGGTAAGTTATATTTTTTTGTAATTTATTTTTTATTGTTTTTCTATAGATTAAATGATTGATTTTACACTGTGGCTGAATTAACCTATACCAGCGTCACATTATTAACCAATCACGAGGGAGCCACGTCTTTGCGTTTTCGAAATATTCGCAGATAAGGTCAAAAACGGATTATTTTTTTCTGATGAATGGTCTTAATAGTCTCAATTTCTTTTAACTTTAAAACATAGCGACATACATGGACTACTTCCTCAAAAAAACACAGCTGCTAAAACTGCGGACTTTCGGAGAAAATCATTTTTTTAAAAGTACCGGTTCGGTACCGGTTTTTGTCAAAGTTTTTAAGTCACCTATTAGCAATGTCAAATAAGTACGTTTATTTATCAGCTTTTGTATTAGGCTTATTATTACCGACCAACGAATTATGTTTTAAACTTAAGCCTTCTTTAACTAGGAATGTATTGCCAAAATATTTTCTTCAGTACCTAAAGATATGACAAGAATAGTGGCGGTAAGGCCGGCCTGGTTCGGTACTGGTTTTGATCTTTTGAGTTAACCGGGATTAAACATTTAGAATAAAACAAGATTTTATAATGCTTACTTGGTTACAAGTTTTGAAAATCGCCTGAATTTATCAAATGTATAAAACAAAGTAAGTTACAATACCCATCTATTGTAATTGTAACGGTAATAGTTAGTTAAAAAAAAATCCAATTGTGTAAGTAAATATGGCATTAATGCATGAAGTTATCTATAGGTTTATAAAACATTCGTGCGATGAACACTTGTGTTTGTTCGGTGTCTGGGTGTAATATTATGTATTTAAGTATATATTTGTGTTCCTCTATTGTATGATATCTATGACACAAGTGCTTAAGCTACTTAGTACGGAATCAGGTCAACGTGTCGTAAGAATTATTATTATTATTATGTTCTTTATACGCTGAGTATCACAGCTATTTGCTGGGCCAATTTTCAGAAATGTACGGGCCTAGGCGAAGTACAATTCCTACACTACGAATCTGATTGTGATGTGGTGGGGGTAATGAGTCTTGAGTGTGATGATCTGTGTGGTTGTGTGATTGGTCGTGTTTGTGGGACGTGTGGCTGTGAATGAGAGAATATGTGTGCCTGGTTAACGCCTCGTAAATTTGATGGGTAAATATCATCATCTATTTGGAGAAAATTCCTTACAATCCTACACGTATTTAAAATAACAGCTTTCTGTAACATGATGTATGTATACTGTGGTAGGTTAAGTGTATTGATTGAGTGATGTAGTTGGTGTGGGATAATTATTATAATCATACGACAAATTAGCTTACGTCTGCCACGATCGTTATAAAACTATAATTAAAACATCGAATTAGATTAATCAAAGTTGACTAGGAACATGAATTTTTCAAGGTTAATTCGCTATCAGGCAAGACCGCACAAAACAACAAATACAATCAAATTCTTTGTTATGTGCACGCTGTTTGACATAAGGTGGCCATTAGCTATCTCGCTTGCACATGGACAATAATATAATAATAGTAAGCCAGTTGCCAGTCTTTGATGATTTTTACCCTAGGATTGACGTACTTACTATTCTGCGACCACGCTAGCTTAAACTGTTTTCTGTTTTTTTTCGTTTGGTTGTTATAGTCATCCCTGTTGATTTTCTGTTTATGTTATTTCTTTTCTCTTTAGTTGGGTTTTCGTTTCTATTATTCTGTTTTTGGTGTAATTTTTCTGTTTTTGTTGGTTTTTCGTTTTTGTGGTATGAAGATCATACCAAAAAAAAAATGTTTTAGTGATATATGTCGTATGATACTGGGACGTAAGGGGACCCACACAACATCTCTCGGGTTCCAAGTCAACCTCTCCTGCCCGTGGCGCGTCCTGCTAACAAACAAAAGAGGCCCTGGCGAACCACCCTCCAACCCGCACTGGACCAGCGTGGTGGGTCCATTCCCCCCTAATGATAGATACTGTATTGCCCCGGCCCCCAGTTCCCGGCAGCCCTGCTATTCCGGGCCAAGGCGGCGGTCTCGGTAACGGCAGGGCAGGGGGTGCTAGGAATCTCCGGTATACGGAAGGCCGCCATACCACACTGACCTTGGCGACGTTTAACGGACGCACGCTACGACTCGACTCACATTTGGCCCAACTCGAGGAGGAGCTGCAGCACATAAGATGGCATGTTCTCGGGCTGTGCGAAGTCCGTAGAGAGGGCGAGGACACGCTGACCCTAGAGTCTGGCCATCTTATGGAAGGAGATAATCCGTCACAGGGCACACAGGGCCTCACTGACAACGTTATTGAAATCTCCAGTGTGTGGGCGAGGGTTGCGTACCTCGTAATTAAATTAACCAACAGGTATAGCCTAAAGGTTATTCAAGTGTACGCTCCAACGTCGACATGCCCGGATGATGTCGTGGAAGAGATGTATGAGTACATCTCTCGAGCCTTACACACCACCGCCAAGGCTCACTATAACGTTGTCATGGGGGACTTCAACGCTAAAGTGGGTATACAGACTTGAAGCGAATCGATGTTGGGATCATTCGGCTTTGGGAGTAGGAATCATAGGGGGCAAATGCTCGTCAATTTCTTAGATCGCGAGGAGCTTTTTTTTTAATGAACTTGTTCTTTAAGAAACAGCCCCAGAGGAAATGGACGTGGCAGAGCCCCGATACTATGACTAAAAATGAGATCGACTTCATCATAGCGGACAAAAAGGGAATATTCAGAGATGTCTCAGTGATCAATAGGTTTAAAACCGGAAGTGATCACCGACTTCTCAGAGGCACTCTGAATATCGATTTTAAGCTTGAAGGTTCTCAGTTGATGAAGTCTACGCTCCGGCCAAATCTGCTCAAATCGCTCTATTATGAGTCTCTAGGGAATTGGCTTTTTAAAAAATAAAATTCGGGTTTAGAGTTAAGGCAGCCGTCTAGCTTGGATGATGGAGTGAGACTGAGGACTGAATGTATGGGATCACAGGCTATGGGATGAAAGTGCTGACTGGGCAAGAGAGGACGGTCACTAGGCAGAAAGGGGTGCATATAATATTTATAACACCTCCCCGGGGTAGACTAAACATCGGGGTGAAAAAACGATGTTTAGGAGGAATTGTCCCAACAATGGGAGAAGTCAAGTCATACGGAAGTTAAGTGGATAAGATGGTAAGGGGATGAGAAGGTAAGTGGGTGAGAAGGTAAGTGGATTAGAAGGTAAGTGGATGAAATTATATGTTTGTTCTAATGCTAGGAGAAGGTATGTTTTCTGTTTCAGGAAGGCGCTTAATGACCTTGAGGGGAATAGCTGGTTCGGGAGCAGGAGCTGCGTCTGGAGGTAAGTTTACAGGGACACTTCGGAAGGAAGTTGGGAAGAGGTAAGTTAGGCGACTGCGCGATTTAATTAATTTAAACAATTTAAAAATACAAAATAATGACATTAAACAAAGTATTATAATTAGTGTAAACGAGTAATGAGTCTCGTATTTTATAATTGAGTGCTGATTTAAAATTTTGTCTGCTTCATCTGATAAAGACCTTAATTTTGTTTTGGTTTCTAAAGTGAAAACATCTAAGTCAATATTCTGTAGTTTTAATGGAGGCTCATTATTCGTTAATTTAATAAACTTATCTAGTGTACAACAAGAATCATTTATGATACTGAAATCAGAGTAAATTACAGAGGCATTAATACTTAGGGTATCAGTTTTAGGTATTAACTTTGTACTTTTACAATATGCTATACATTTGCTCGGGATAGTGAGAATTCCTGTACCGATTATATTGATTTCGACATTATTTTGATTTAAACATTCTATATAAAGTTTATTATTCTGGGATTGTACATATATCCAATTGTTATTATAAAGTGGTTTCCATAAGTCTATATGTCCGTGAATAAATTCCGTTTGGCACTGCACTGGTAACACTGTAATGACCCGCGTTATCAATTCACTTTCGCAACTCGGGTGCGCACTAGTCGAAAACACTGTCATGACGTCACAGATGTATTGTCGCGAGCTTATCGCTATGCATTCCTTAAGCGAATCTATGTTACAGTATTCTGATCTGTCTTTGGTCAATGCTACGTACTTATTGCTAGGTATAACATAGGTAAAAGAATACGGCTTAGATGTATCGTGGGGTGTAGGTAACGCTAAACTATGATACAAGTTAAATTCTTTGGGTGATACCAAGGGTATCCGTAAAACAAAAACAATCTTGTTGTTGACACTATAACATACTACGCTAGATATATTTAACAAGAGATGAATATTACTTAATGCTAATTCTACAGGTAGCTTATAATCTACAGGTAAGTACCTAAAGTGATCGACAATTTCTTGGTAAAGTTGCGCAGGTGTTAATACAGCCGGATGCATGATGTTTTGACTGCTCAACACGATAGCATTTGTTATGTCTTCTAGACGGAATGATAATGCTAACAATGTTGCTTCTAAGCTACTGAGAATTGAATTTATATTTGATTTAATAGAAAGTTCATTTGAAATTAGTGTAATGTTTTTTAGCTTTAGCGAGAAACTGTCGATAGCTTGGAAAAGGTTGGCTTCGTTAATTTTTATTGAATGTAAGGTTTTGTTAAATTCGGATAAAACGGAGGAGGTAATTAAAACATTTTGTTTCATTAATGATGCCAATCTTTTTTCATTATCATGTACATTTCGAATGGCGTTATCGTACTTGATACCGTCATCTTCGTCTAAAGTTCCGAATACAATTTTGGCAAGGGAGCCAATGCCACCTATCCATGCTCCTCTCTTAAATCTTTTATCTACAAGGTGAGAGATTGCCGAGTACTCGGAAACCAGATCTCGGTACCTGACTGTAAGCGGTTCTAAAATGTTATGACATTCTAAGTTAAATGTGGTACCCAATTCAATCTGGGTACATGTATGTCGTAATGTACCTAATATAGAATTCAAATTTTTAATATGGGGTTCGATATACGTAATATCGATAGGCGTTATTACGTCTAAATGGCTAACACGAATTTTGAGTTCACCGATTGGGTCAAAATAAATACCCGAACTTGTGTTGAATGGACGAATAAAGTCTTGATGTCCATGGGCCAGTACACTGTAACGGAAAGAAAATGTTTATGCGATATGCTAGGCTACCTCACATTGTTTATTGTATAAGAAAAACAACTAAATTATTTTAGTGTATAAAGTGTAAATAAAGGAAGTGTATAGTTTTGGTATGTGTAAAACGAATGTATAATATTTGTATATAGTAGATACCTACCTATAATATAAACTAGCTAAACCTAGACTATATAAATGATCTAAAAGAACCAAAAAATAATAAAAAAAAATTAAAATTAAACGTTTTACTTAATTATGAGGTTCACTGTACCTCGGCGTGTTTTACCTCATCGAAATGATGAGTGATATGTCTCCTATTTATGAGGAGTGATAAGGTGTGGTTAACATGTACCTTGACGACTCGGTAGGGTCCCTTCCACACTGGGGACAAGGCTTTGCGGAGCCTAAGGTGATTTTTTAATAAAACGTAATCACCGACCTTATACACGGTAGGTCGAGAGTGGGCATCGTAATAACCCTTTGAAGTTTCTTTGGATTTATGTATGAATTCTAATGCCTTATCACGGGTGTGTTTTAAACGATGTTGTAACATCTTAACATACTCGGGGTACGTGGTACCGGAGTTGTCGTCATAAACAGAGTCTGGAATACGGGATTTATAACCGAATAATAATTCGAAAGGGGAATAATGTGTGGTTGAGTGTACAGCCGTATTGTACGCCAGCATTGCTGTGTACACATACCGGGGCCAATTGTCCTGGTTTTCATTTACGTAAGACTTAAGATATTCTTTGAGTGTTGAATGTGACCTTTCTAAGGCTCCTTGTGTTTGTGGGTGATAAGGGCTAGACCACAATTGTTTGGTCTTTAGGAATTCGCATGTCTTTTTGAATATTTCTGCGGTGAAATTCGTGCCCTGGTCAGTGAGTATATGTTTTGGTATTCCGAATAGTGAGATAAAATGTAGAAGACACTCACACGACTCCTCGGCAGTGTTACTACGGATGGGATAGGCTAGGGAAAACTTTGTAAGGTCATCTTGCATAGTCAAGATGTACCTGAGTTTAGCTGTGCCTGATTCAGGCAAAGGACCTACAATATCTAGGGATAACCTCTCGAATGGAGCTGTTGAAGTCGAGGTTATGATCATGGGTGCTCTATTGATTTTTCGTAAGGCTTTGTTGCTCTGGCATGACGAGCATTTCTTGACATAGTTTTCTATGTCGCTACGCATGTTTTTCCAATAATACCTATCCCTAATACGGTTAAACATCCTTTGGGAACCTAAGTGACCCGCGATAGGGATATCATGGTTTTCTTTTAGAATTTTTGGGATTTCAGCTAAGGAAGGATAAATAATCTTGTCATGATATATGTGTATCTTGATATTGGTTCCATCAAAGAGATAGCTAAACATGTTATAGATTTTAATGAATGAATGTCTTACAAAAGGATTTTTAAAATCAGTAGTACTGATATCATTTATTGAAGGATAGGACATAATTATTTCATCACGTGCGTGCTTTAGGGATTGAAATATATCCGGATACGAACAGTCATCAAAGTGATGTACTTTCACAAACAAGAAAAGGTAAGTTTTATTTTCTATATTAAGCGGTAAGAACTTATAAAGGGATCTTTCTTGTTTCAGGAATTCGCTACGCTGTGGTTCGGGACAATTGTTAAGGATCTCTTGGAGGTAAGGCATGGAATCATCCATGTCTATTGAGGTAGGTACAATGATTATTTTTTCTGCTCCTTTAAACAAGTTTTCGTTATGTTCTATAATAATTGTATCATGTATCTTTTCAGGTGACTTCAAGAATTGGGTATAGGTTTCGTCGGATAAGGGTAAGTTTCCGGAAGCAGGAGAATGAGCTTCCTGAGGAGATGTATCGACCACAGGTAAGTGGTCTAAATTATTTTCAGGTGCAGTTGGCGTTTCTTCAGGACTACACGTGATTGAAGGTAAGTCGTTGTTCTCAAGTAAGTCAATAGAAGGTAAGTCATTGTTCTCAAGTAAGTCGATAGAAGGTAAGTCGCTTCTGTTTATATCTAAAGGACTTATTGGGAGACGGATACCAAGGTCTTCCAATGTGATAGGACTATAAGGGTATGATGCAGCGGCTTCGACCTGATTAGGATTTTGTGTTTCAGGATTAGGATTTTGTATTTCAGGACTTGGATTTTGCGTTTCAGGATTTTGATTTTGCGTTTCAGGATTGGGATTAAGTGAATCTTTATTTGCAGGATATATTGGATTTACTGGATACCTAGAGAGAGCGTCCGCGGCGGAGTTTAATTTGCCTTTACGGTACACTATATCATAATCATATTCTTCTAACTTTAATCTCCATCTTTGGAGCTTACTACTGGGATCTTTATGATTGAATAACCACTTCAAAGGTCGATGATCAGTTATGATCAGGAATTTACGTCCGTATAGGTAAGGACGGAACGTTTTGCAACCGAATATGATAGATAATAACTCTTTTTCAGTAGTGCTGTAGTTGGATTCAGCTTTGTTAAGGGTTCTGGAGGCGAATGCAACTGGCTGATCTTTGCCAATAGGGCCCTGGGAGAGGACGGAACCAACAGCATGGTTTGAAGCATCGCAGGTGAGGATGAAAGGTTGGGTAAAATCAGGATAAATAAGGAGTGGAGCGGATGTCAATTTATGTTTTAAGGTATCGAAAGCCAGCTGTTGCTGATTTTCCCATTTGAAAGGCATATCCTTCTTTAGAAGGCTGGTAAGAGGTTTGGCAGTTTTGGAAAAGTCAGGGATAAAGCGTCTATAATATGAGACGAGACCGAGGAAGGATTTTATATCTTTAGGGGTTTTTGGTATAGGGAATTCTGTAACGGCCTTGACTTTTTCAGGGTTCGGTTTGACACCCTGTTCAGTGATTACATGCCCTAAGTAGCAGACTTCACGTCTTAAGAATTCGCACTTGTCTGGTTGGATTTTCAGGTTAAATTTGCGAAGTCTTTCAAAGATTTTGGATAAATTGCTGATGCAAGAATTTAGATCGTAGTCGTACGACACGATATCATCCAAATAAACGAAACATTTGATGCCTTGGAGGCCTGAAAGAGCTGTATTCATTAATCTTTGAAAGGTAGAAGGGGCATTCTTAAGCCCAAACGGCATTCTGGCGAATTGGAAGTGTCCTTCGGGTACTGTGAAGGCTGTTTTGGGTTTATCCTCTTCTTTTAATTGAATTTGATGAAATCCGGACGCCAGGTCTAATGTAGAGAAGTACTTGCTGTTCCCTAGTTGGTCTAAGATTTCATTTATTTGGGGAATTGGGTAAGTGTCACCAATTGTGACATCATTTAATTTGCGGTAGTCGATCACTACCCGCCATTTCTGAACGTTGGAGGCGTCCATCTTCTTTGGAACAACCCAAATGGGTGACGACCAAGGGGAGTCTGAGGGTTCAATTATATTTTGTTGTAACATCTTGTCGATTTGGTTACGGACTTCGACTTTGTGAATCTCTGGAAACGATAGGATTTAGTGTGGATTGGAACATCTGTGGTAGTCTTGATTTCGTGCTTAAGAGCTTCTGTACACGTAAGATTTTCTCCGGGGAGATAAAATATATCTGAATAATCAGAACAAAGCTGATAAAGTGCATCTTTTTCCTCGTCGTTGAGATGGGAAACACGTAATTGTTTTAATACTTCTGCTGTACGGCTAAAGCTGTCATTTGCAACTTTTAAATGATTTACAGACACTGGAGAGTTATCTGTAAATTCGGATCTTTCAAAGGAATCTATTTTGAGATTTAAGTTGGATGTAAGAGGTACTGGTTCGTCTGAAATATTGACGACGGAAATATTTATTCTATTATTTTGTTTAACTCGGACTAAACAATTTGCTATTAATATTTTATCTGAAATTTGTTGGTCAAGAATTAATCCTTCTTTTATTTCAGGATTGGAAACAGAGCATTCAATTACGGTTTCGGTTCTTGGAGGGATTATATAAGCTGGATCATGGAAGTATAGTTTTAAGGATGTGGTTCCGATGCGGAGGATGTTGTGGTTATAGTCGATGTTACAATTATGGGCATTAAGCATGTCAGACCCTATAATTCCATCATAGGGTAGGTGTATTGAATCGATTACATGGAATGAATGAGATACCTTGGATTTAGGAAGATTTATTTTTAATGGAAAATGACCCAGAGTGCGGATAGTATCACCAGCTGGGTCAATGCCTTTTAGCTGGATAGTTTCTTTTATAAGTTTTGGTCGTTTTTCGATACAAGAGTGTTTTAGAAGGCTTATGGATGATCCCGAATCGACTAACAATGATAACGGAATGTCGGAGATCGGCGTGGTAACAAGGACGTGTGGTAAAAGTGTTTTATTTGTATCAATATTTATTTCATAGATTTGAGATGATTTGGAATTCAGTTTGAGTTCAGAGTTCGAACTTGGATTTGAATTTGAATTGGATTTGCCACTATGAAATTGGGGCTGGTTACCCTGGTTGTTAGTGGCTGAAGATTTAGAATGAGGCACACTATAAGTTTGGGGCTGGTTACCCTGTTTGTTAGTGGCTGAGGATTTAGGATTAGGCACACTATAAGTTTGGGGCTGGTTACCCTGTTTGTTAGTGGCTGAGGATTTAGAATGAGGCACACTATAAGTTTGGGGCTGGTTACCCTGTTTGTTAGTGGCTGAGGATTTAGAATGAGGCACACTATAAGTTTGGGGCTGGTTACCCTGTTTGTTAGTGGCTGAGGATTTAGAATGAGGCGCACTATAAGTTTGGGGCTGGTTACCCTGTTTGTTAGTGGCTGAGGATTTAGGATGAGGCACACTATAAGTTTGGGGCTGGTTACCCTGTTTGTTAGTGGCCATGGAATTAGAAGTGTCGTTTTTTGGATAATGGAATTGATGTCCCGCACGACACTGGGACGAGACAGTTACTCGTTTTTTGGGTATTGATTTGGATTTACGTCAGCGTCATCATAGGAATCAACGGTGTCATAACCGTCTTCTACATTTTCAGGATGTTCTTCAGATACATGATGGATTCGTTGGGGTGACCTCGATTGATTTGGAGGGAACCGGTAACGGTTGTTATTATATTCTCTTTTCCGGCACTCTTCCAGGGTATGTCCCGGAATTTTGCAGTACCTACAGAGAGGACCAGAAGAAGAGGGATTATGAGGAATTTGTAGAGGTGCATCATTGCGTCTGAAGAATGGAACATTGGATTTTGGAGGGTATTGTTGACGCTGATTCTGGGAGGACGAGTAACTGGATCTTGACGCGCCTTGACGCGGAGGATTGCTAGACGGCCCAGGGTATTGTTTCGAAAGGGATTGCTGTATTCTTTCTTCGGATATAGCGACATTAATAGCTTCATTCAGATTCTTGACAGATTTACATCTGACGAAATTGGATATACGGGGTGTCAACCCCATTTGGAAGTGATGGAGGGCTAATTCCTCCATTGCTACTGAACGGCCTATCATCTCCTTACTTTTATGCCCATGTGTGATGGATATTTCGGTGAGTAATTGGGATAAACATGTTTCTATACGCAAAGCGTACTGGCTCACGGGTTCCGATGGTTTTTGTCTGCATTCTTGCAGCTCAGTGAGGAGGTGAGCGTAGTGCTTCCTCTCGCTAAACTGCGTTTTTAAGAACTCCTTTAATTGTTGCCAATTGGCGAACTCTTTGATGGAGCAGGCGGTCTCCGCCTTACCCTCAAGTTGGCACAAAATGAACTTAAATAAAATTTCCTTCTGGTAATCTGAGGCAAGTTCGTAGGCGTTATTGCAATTGACGAGAAAAGAATTTAATTTTTCACGACATCCGTCGTACGGCTTAATAAATTTCAGGAGTGTAGATATATCTATCTCTGGTTTAGAGGGAACACTAGGAGTTGTTTTCTTCTTCCCGGACCTGGTAGTGGGTCCCGGAGCAAGTAGGTTATCGTCACCCTCGGTGTCAGTAACACCGAAATCTGGTTTGTCGAATTTTGGGCTGGCTGATCGCTCCATTTTAATTAAAATAAAGGTTTTCGTTTGATTAAAAAAAAAAAGGAAATACAAACAAAGTAATCACACACGAGAAAAATTTAAGATAACACAGTAAAAGGAAATGATAAAAGCGGTAAAAGCACTTATAATTAAATAAATGGAAATTGCGACTAACTTTATTAAAAGTCCCTGGGTGTAGCAAAGACCAAAATCACTTACTGGAATGCAGTTATAGCGATAAGGACTCGGATCATTCTTGATACACTCGCGATTTGTGCGAACTGCGCGTCGCCGATAGCCTTGACGTCTCGGAAGATTTTTGGCGTGTCGCGGCGATGAAGAGCACGCGGCAGGCGGGCCGGATATAGCCCAGGAAGACTTCTGGCGTGTCGCGGCAATGAAGAGCACGCGGCAGGCGGGCCGGATATAGCCCCTGGATGTCTTCTTCTTCTTCTCCTTTCAAAAGCCGGCTGCAGTACACCAGTACGCAGCAGTGGGCCTTTGCCTTTTCAGGTAGACTGGAGAGCGACGGTGGATGAAGGCCGGGCCAAAACTCGGTGCTTCGTTGGGCACAGTGGAGTCGGCACTTACACTCGGGTTTATTTGCACAAAGTTCTTTGCACTCGCGGCGTGTCGCGAATTTAGGATTTTCGGAAACGGACCGGGGATTCGGATTTTTGAATCCCTTTACGCTGCCACCAATATTATGAGTCTCTAGGGAATTGGCTTTTTAAAAAATAAAATTCGGGTTTAGAGTTAAGGCAGCCGTCTAGCTTGGATGATGGAGTGAGACTGAGGACTGAATGTATGGGATCACAGGCTATGGGATGAAAGTGCTGACTGGGCAAGAGAGGACGGTCACTAGGCAGAAAGGGGTGCATATAATATTTATAACAGCTCGCTGGTTCCGACGCCCTCCAACTGAAATTGGAAAATCGGTTCGCTGCTTTGGAAACCACAATTGACATGGATATCGACGAAGAACTCGACCAAGTGGTGGAAATCCTTCGGGACGAGGGTGCAAAATTCTGTGAGTTGCGTATGGGCAAGCGGTCTAAACTTTCGAAAGAGACTCTGGACCTAATGGACAAGAGGCGGAACGATCCATCAGACAGAACAACGAGAGCAGAACAACGAGCTCTGAATAAGTCCATCTCCAAGCGGATAAGACACGACCTCCGAAGTTCCAATACACTCTCAATACAGAGAGCAATTGAGTAGAACAAAAGCGTGGAAGGAGCCACCTGTCGAAGGTGAACAAAACAAACGGAGAACTCGTCACGTCAAAGCCTGAGATTCTTTCGGAAGTTTACACCTTCTACAGCCAGTTATACGCGTCGCACTCACCCCACCCTAGAAGGATTCAAGAGCCATATTAACCCGCCATGCGACGGAGAATCTTCCCAACATCAGCCTGGAAGAGATCAAAGCAGCTCTTGGGCAACTTCAAAATGGAAAAGCCCCGGGAGAAGACGGAGTTACAACTGTGCTTCTGAAAGCAGCCGGCAAGCCGGTGCTGAAGGAACTTCGGCGTATATTTAACTCAGTTCTTTTCTCCAGGAGAACTCATAGGGCGTGGCAGCGGAGCTTGGTTGGATTGTTCTTCAAGAAAGGCGACCAAACTTTACTGAAGAACTATCGACCAATTTCACTCCTGAGTCACGTCTATAAGCTGTTCTCAAGAGTCATTTCGAATCGCCTTAAACGAAGACTTGACGAAGCTCAACCTGCAGAGCAGGCCGGATTCCGACGGAGTTATAGCACCATAGACCATATTCACACAGTGAGACAGGTTATACAGAAGACCAAAGAGTATAACCAGCCCCTGTGCATGGCGTTTGTGGACTATGAAAAAGCTTTTGATTCCGTCGAGACCTGGTCTGTTCCTAGAGGCCTTGCAAAGGTGCCAAGTCGATTGGCGATATATCGAGGTGTTGAGGTGTCTGTATGACGCTGCTAATATGTCCGTAGTAATCCAAAATGGCCAAACTGAGCCTGTCCTGCTGCGACGTGGTGTGAGACAAGGAGATGTTATATCTCCGAAACTTTTCTGCGCTGCGCTGCAGGACATGTTCGGAACGCTAAACTGGATAGAGCGCGGAATCAATATTATTTGCGAGTACATGTCACACCTACGATTCGCAGACGACATCGTCATCTTGGCGGAAACCCTACAAGACCTACAGGAGATGGTGAGCAGCCTGGCTGAATCTTCCAAACACATCGGATGAACTTGGATAAAACCAAGGTCATGTTCAACAAGCTCGTTGATCCGGGACCAGTCGCTGTTTATGGAGTACCTCTCGAAGTTGTTCAGGAATATGTCTATCTAGGACAAACGCTCCAATCAGGCAGAAACAACTTCGAGAGAGAAGCCAATAAAATAATTCAGCTAGGCTGGGCAGCATTTGGTAAACTTCGTCAAGTCTTCTCGTCACCCAACCCTCAAAGTCTCAAGTCGAAAGTCTTTCGACCAGTGCGTCCTTCCGGTCATGACTTACGGTGCCGAGACGTGGACACTCACGGCTGTACTAGTCCACCGGTTCAAAGTCGCTCAAAGAGCTATGGAAAGGGCCATGCTCGGAGTGTCTCTGAAGGACCGCATCAGAAATGATTTAATCCGACAGAGAACCAGAGTCACCGACATAGCCCACCGAATTAGCAAACTGAAGTGGCAGTGGGCTGGTCATATTAGCCGCAGAACTGACAGCCGTTGGAGCCGTAAAGTCCTTGAGTGGAGACCGCGACACGGTAAGCGTAGTGTAGGACGCCCTGCGACAAGATGGAATGACGACATTCGAAGGCTGGCTGGTGTAGGCTGGATGAGAGTGGCCGAAAATCGGGAGCAGTGGCGTGCATACGTGTTAGGGGAGACCTATGTTCAGCAGTGGACGAGTGTGTGTTGCTGTTGATGATGTCGTATGATAATGAACGTCACGAGCCCGAGAATTGGGCTCTAAATGTGCGTCGCAAAAGAAGAATTGAAATTATGATATCAATAAATGAATATGAGTCAATAAAAGAATCAGTAACCAGGTTACTATTAAGATCAATAAATCAAACAATAAATACAAGAAATCATCCACTCTAATATGTCCTCGAACATGATCGTGCCAAAATTGATGTTTTTATTACTTATTTAATTATTTACCGAAATTTAACAATCAGTGGTTTCTAATCTGAGGTTTTTTTATCACTGGTGAAAATATCTACTGTGAAGGTAATTTTTCGGTAAGTAATTTGTGGTAACAGGCTAAGTTTAATTTTTAGAACCACTGTTGTAAATCATGTTCATATTGATTTATGCAGGTGTGCGAGAAAAGTGTGGGCAATTTATTATTTCAAAACATATTTTGTTTATCCTCAAATTTATTTTACATTATTTATACTACAAAATGCCACAAACAGATAATAAACAATAGAAGCAGCGCGCGATACGACACCGGCATATCCACCGCTATTGTTATCTTATCTTAACTGACGAAAATATACTTTGTTTTGGTAATAGGTACGTACTTCGACCTAAGGTGTTGATAGGTTTCAAACAAATATTTTTACACCGTTTTTACAACCAAATAGCCGTTATATTAAGGTCCATTTATTTAGGAAGGTGTTTTTGGAAAAAGTGGTTACGGTCGCTTTTGCTTGACTTCAGAATGTCAACATTAAAATATTATAAAAGTGTGTATATAGTCACGATTGGTATATTTTTATACTCAGTCTTAAACATTTTTTAAATAATTCGTTGGTCAGTATTAACTAATACAAAAGCTGATAATTAAACGTACTTATTTGACATTGCTAATAGGTGACTTAAAAACTTTACCAAACCGGTACTTTTAAAAAAATGATTTTCTCCGAAAGTCCGCAGTTTTAGTAGCTGTGTTTTTGTGGAAGTAGTCCATGTATGTAGCTATGTTTTAAAGTTAAAAGAAATTGAGACTATTAAGACCATTCATCAGAAAAAAATAATCTGTTTTTGACCTTATTTGCGAATATTTCGGAAACGCAAAGACGTGGCTTCCTCGTTCTTAGTTAATAATGTGACGCTGGTGTAGGTCTATATGGCCACAGTGTAAAATTTATTATTTAATTTATAGAAAAATAATAAAAAAATAAATTATAAAAAAATATAACTTACCGGTATTTTTACTCGAAACGGTTTTTTTCCAAAACTGATAGCTAGGCTCGTGGGAGTTTTTTTCTTGGCTTAGGAATATGTTTCTCCATCCAATGATTCAATTAAAATATTTTAAGCTGACTGAGGCCGGAGGACACACTGTGCATTGGGATAAATTAAATTAGATCATTATTTTAATGTCACAATATTAAATTATATAACGTTTTATCAGATAAGTAGTCATTAACACTGTAGTAGCTCTTTTCTAGTAGCATCCTTTTAACCTTTTGTTTGAATGACATAATGTCATTAGAATGTAAAATACATTTAGGCAAGTGGTTATATAGCCTAGGTGCCATGCAAAATATGCTGTTATTAAATAATGCAGTCTTGTTTGGAGGTAACCGTATTATATAATTATGTCTTTTGTTTTGGAGTAGCTTGAATTGTGTTATATTTTTTCTGGCGAATAACACTGATTCATATATATAAATGCAAGGCAAAGTAAGTATCCTCCATTTTAGAAAATACGGTTTACAACTAGTGGTTTGGGTCGGACTAAATATCGATCGTATGCACCTTTTCTGCGCTCTGAATACCATCATCTTTTCTGCGGAATTACCCCAAAATATTATGCCGTATTTTAAAATAGGAGCAACATAACCGTGATATGCCGTTAGAACAGTTGACGTGTCAACTGTTTTTGTTAACATATATAGAGCATATGAGTGCTGGCTTAATCTTGAGCATAAACTCTCTACGTGCGATTTCCAGTTTAAATTATGATCGATAGTCAAGCCCAGAAATTTAGTGACGTCAACAGTATTAATTGATTGTCCCAAATGGTTAACATCCAAGTCAAAAATTGCATTTACTCTGTTTCGAAATGTCATAATATTTGTTTTTAAAAGATTTATTTCAAGATTATTTACTGTCAACCAATCGACGACATGACTCAGCGTGTTTTCTACTTGTTGCTCAAGATCGCGTTTGTCCTGGCCACATATTATTGCTGTACTATCATCAGCAAACAGAATGGTCTGGTGGTTTGTAACTTTTGGAATGTCATTAATGTAGATTGTAAACAGCATTGGACCCAACACGCTTCCCTGTGGAACACCAAAGCGGACTTCCCTGTACTCCGATAGATGGTGTTCTTCTAACTTTAAAACCGGGCATATTCTTCTTATTTTAGTTGATTGCAGTCTACTGGATAGATACGATTTTATTAGTTCCAAAATGTTACCCCTTACTCCATATGCATGTAACTTTTCCAACAATATGTCGTGATCAACAAAATCAAACGCTTTTGTTAAATCCATGTACAGAGCACAAGTCAGAGTCCTATTATCAACATTATTCAGGACTGTTTTTAATAGATTAAATATTGCTAAGTCTATAGACTTATTTTTTCTGAACCCAATTTGTTCTTCAGCAAATATGTGTTTTGATTCAAAATAATTATAAAGACAGTTATATATAACTCTTTCGAATATCTTTGATATCAGCGGAACAAGTGCTATGGGTCTATAACAACTCATGTCAAATTTATCTCCCTTTTTGAATAAGGGTACAATAATAGTTTTCTTTAATTTATCTGGGAATACACCGTGAGTTATACAGTTATTTATGATGTAACTAAGTATTACTGATAATTTTACAGAAACCGCTTTTAATACTTTTACTGATATATCATCATACCCTGTGCTGTTACTATTTTTTAAGTTCATTATAATTTTATTAATGTCATATGGTATAGTTGGAGTCATAAAGATTGACTCAGGTCTATTTTCAATATTAATATTATTAGAATGTGCACATGTCAGTTTGGTAATTTGGTCAATGTAATATTTATTGAATGATTCGGCAATGTCAGTTGGTGATGTTACCTGTTGATTATCAACATTAACTTTCCTAATTTCCTCTTTAGGAACATTACAATTCCTATTTTTAATCACATTCCAGGTGGCTTTACATTTATTAGTTGCTGGATTTATATAGTTGCTATTTTGTAATTTCTGTGTCAATTTAATTATGCGGTTGAGACGCGACGACAAATCTATAAAACTATTTCTATTTTGTACGTTGCGCTTTTTACGATATTGCCAAAGTAGTTGGCGCTTCCTTTTACAGCATAACGTAATACCTTTTGTTATCCATTTTGGGCGTTGTTTTGAGAATATCTTGATTTGTACAACAGGAAAACAAAGGTAGTAAAATAAACAGAACAGGTCATAAAATTCTACAAAAGATGTGTTAGGATTTTTACTTTCATAAATGTTACTAAAACTGAGGGCATCAATATAACCTTTAAATTTTTCAATGTTTTCTGAGCTATAATCTCGCCTCTGTACGTACCAGTAGTTATTGATACAATAGGATTGAACTGGACATGTCAAGACTTGAGCCGTATGATCAGATATGGCAAATTCAAAGATCTCAGTCTTGTAACCAGGAATGTTTGTAAGTATGTTATCAATGCATGTGCCACTTTTCATACGCGTAGGTTCTGTAATACCTATATCTAAATTGTAACTTGATGCTGTCTGTATAAACTCACTTGTCAGTTTACACTTATTGAGCAAGTTGATATTGAAATCTCCGCAAATTATTTCCCTTTTTTTTCTTAGACAAAATCGACTAAGTAAAGAACGGAAAGTAGTAAAAAATTGTTTTATATCTTCCAAACTTGATCTAGGCGGTCTATAAACACAAATTATTATTATTTTATGATCTACAAGTTCAATACCTGAGCATTCAATAGTTCCTCCAACGCAGTATTTTCCAATTTCCTTTATAGGAATAAAGTTTAGCGAATTGTGTACCAAGACGCATGAGCCTCCGTGTCTAGATTTTCTCGTAAAACTAGATCCTACAAAATAATTAGGAAGTCTCAGCAAAGCTTTATAATTACCAGTCATATTGTGCTCAGTGATGCATAGAATATCAATATTTTTGTCCAAAGATTCAAGCGATAGAGCCAAGAGTTCTGATTTAGTAAGTAGGCCATTAATATTTTGGTGTAAGATATTAATACGATTATTCACGAAAAAGATTTTTGGGAATTTGAATTGAAGGAGACGGTGTCCTCGTTATTTTCCGTCTGAGTATAATTGTTTACTAAAACGGGCTTTCGTGTCATAAGTGAGGCTTGTAATTGGTCATATTTTGATTTATTATTTGAATATTCAATATGAAGTATTTCTTTTAGGAAAGATCGGCATACGTTAAGCGCAAAAAAGCTGCGGTGTGGAATAAGTACACTATAGTTAAGATTAACAAACAGTACATGCTGAAAGAAACCACAGATAAATCTTAACTCATAATTTAGTTTAGTCAAATTCAAATAATTATTGTATGGGATTTCAGACACTAGAACATTAGTGTTATTTGTAAGCATAATCCATTTTCTAAAATGAAATTGAAATTCGGTTGGATTTCTATCATTTGTACCACCTAAAAATAAAATAAAGTCATTTTTATCTAATTGTGATATTTCATACAAATAGGATGAGACTAGGTCTTGTATTGCAGCCCCCTGCTTCCAGTAAGAAGTCACTGTATAGTTGTCTCCTATGAGCTTTTGTAAATATCTTTGGATGTCCCGTCCTTGTTGATCGCCTATAATAAGCACCCTTTTTTTCCTAGTGCTGTTGACCTCCTTGTTAGTAGTAGATCCATTTCTAACGCGTTGGTGGTGGCTTGAAGTTACCGGAACTGTGCCTGTGGTTTTGCCAAAGTCGACGAGTGTGGCCATATCCACTTCTGTGCTATTGCTGGTTTTATCGCGTGTGTTGAAAGGTTTTATACTGTCCCCAGCTTCGCTTGATGAGCTCCTCTGAATAGTATCGAACGTTAATTCCCTTGAGGATGTTTTGGGTAAACCTATTTTCATAAGAGAATAGTTCAAGTTTTTTCTATATTGAGGGGAGTGGAATTTTACAGCAGACTGGTTTTTTCCAATGTAATAGGAAATGTTTTCTGTAGGTTTATTTTGGTCAGTCTTCTACTAAGCTGTAATATTTGTATTTTTATCAGGATAATCCTTGGGATAGGAGTCCTGTTTAATTAAATGTAATTTTGATACGGCCTAGATTAAGCCTAGCTTTAATACATTACTTGTTTAAGATCATTTAAGTTCTTACATAAAAATTTAACTTTGAAAGCCAGAAACAAAAATTATCTTTTTTAAAAAGCATGTATTTTGCATATTTTTTTATAATAAATATTCACCCCGCATACTCAAACTCTTTTTATTCATTTCTCACTTTCTAGATAGGTAGTTTAAAAGCTAGTGGCGCCCTCTCTCAGCTCTCTGTTAGAATCCTGCGAGCGCCTCAGAACCCACGGAGCTAGCATTACCATCAGCCACTTAACATCTTGGCTCAAAGGGTTACAATACTATACAGAATTTTTAATATTGTTTTTCTAGAGTAAATCCTTTCATCAAGTGGGATTTGTGATATTTCCAAAAAGATGAACTGATCTCTCCATCTAAGGGTCATGAAGCTCAGGCGGCTACTTGACAAATTCTGAATCATCCAGTCCAGGCGTGTTTTTTTTTGTGATAGGTGGCAGACAAGCACACGGATCACCTGATGGTAAGCGATTGCAGCCGCCCATGGACACCCGCGCCACCAGTGGAGTCACAACTGCGCTGCCAACCCCCCTATATCTTATGTCTATTAATAAAATACAATAAGCCCTTGTATTTTATTAATAGACATAAGTCTAAAAATCAACACGCAAAACAAAATATTGAATTGTGTTGATTAACAAATTGTGTTGATTGACAAAAACTAAAGATGCTTTAAAACTTGAATAAGGCACAAGGAACAGTAAATTGCCTTGCACGTGTGCAACTTAAGACAAAAGGGCATGGTCTTCGCAGAATTAGAAAGCGATTGACAGAAAAAAAAGGATGTTTGTTTACTAGGTAAACCATCTAAAGCGATCTCGTTTGATGAAGATAGCTCAACCTTTTAAATATTTATTAATCAATTATTGTGGAAGTTTGAAACAATAAATCAGCTCTAAAGATATATCCATGTAGAACGGAACAAGGTGTGGTCAAAAGACTAATGGTCGATCCTCCTATTAAGAGTACTTAATTAAGACGCTTATAAAACAGCGAATGCAATTAGATATAATTGTAGAATAAGTTGCCATGCGTTTATGTGATAAGTTTAGTGTACGAATCGTATCTAGGTATATTCCTAAATAAAAACAAAGGGGGTATAACTTTTAGATATTGGTCAATTTTGCTTGGCAAAGGAACTGTAAAAGTTTAAAGTTTGGGAGAAGTCTGTCCTTTTCTATTCTTTTGTGTGAAACGATTTGAACACGTGCAAAGCGATAAGCAAAGCGTGGGCCCTTTTGAGGCGTGGGGTTTTTTTTTTGGCACCTTAGCGTCAAAATGCACATTGCGTAATTATATAATGGAGTTCCGAGGGACAAACGGGGACAGTTGGTCACACGGCGTCTTGCTGCACGGTCATGCTCAGGCATTCGGGCCTAATAGAGTTTTGTACTGGGCTCTAAGCTAGTTTGGGATACTGCGGTTGCTAATTGGTTTCAGAATAACCTGGTCTTTCTAAACCAAGGAGGAACAGTGGTTGAACAGAATAGCGAACAAGTACCGCAGCGCCGAAACGAGTTTCACGGAGCTTTGGTACCGTCGAAGTGGACCTAGAATAGGGTTCTGGTTTTCCCGCCAGACTCTCAGCAAAAGCTTTGTGGAATTCCTCTTTCGGGGGCGACCAAATACCTTCCTTTCCTTACATTTCCTATTGTGAGAAACCTTCCTAACCTGTAGACCCGGTTACTCGCCAGCTAGGGCGTTAGGAGTAGGTTAACTTTGCCACATTCACACACACCTCAAAGATTCGTGGTGGAAACTTTGAGACCAGGTACAGAACACTAGGGCTTAGCAGCTGTAGGTACACACACACTTAGGTCGCGTAAAACATTACGTTAAGGCAAATTAGTGATTATTCTAGTGAAGCGAAGTGATAGTTATTTTGTAAAAGTTTATAAAAGCGCGTTTTACTTGTGATAAAGTTTAAGCCTAATTCATTAGTTGCCAGTGTTAAGATTTGTGTGTTATGTGATAAAAGCTGTGTACGTGGATCTAGACGCCTATGGAACTCCCTACCCCTACCAATTAGACAGTCACCATCCCTGCCCATCTTTAAGGCTCGGGTCAAAGCACACTTCCTTGAAAACTGAAACCCTCTCCCCAACTGATCCTTTTTTATTAACTTCACCTGTCTTCCTTTCCTGTCATTGACGCTCGTGGTCGTTAGTCCTCTCCCAGATCCATCCATATATTGTAGGTATAAAATATATCTTCTCTATTATAACCTTATAGTAGTATATTTTATATAATTTGTGTAGGTTATATTGTATTATAGTAAGTTAACATTCGTATATGATAACGTGTTTATTTATTTATTTATTATCTAGATATATGTATTTACTACTATAAATTTACTTAATCTATATTCAAAATCAAAAGGATTGCACCACCCTCCCCTCTTCTATCTAATGTCCTTTACCTGAAGGTTGTCTGGTAGAGATCGCTCCCAGCGATAAGACCGCCTAAATTGTACATTGTATCTCTGTATACCTAGCTTTTAAGTTTTGTATGTTGTGCAATAAAGAGTATCTATCTATCTAAACTCGGGTTACGTTTTCCTTGCGGCAGGCTTGTAATACTAGGGTTTGATGTAGGCATTAGATAGTAATTCATAATTATTATAGATCCAGTATTTGAGCCGTAGTGGTAGACCTCCATTCCTTCGATTCTACACGCGACTACAGACAACTTTTCGCGTAGGGAGTAGCGAATTAGAGTATAGACTAAGGACCAAGGAAATAGTACGAGACTAGTCGAGGCGAGCAGGTCGAGTCGAGGAGGGGGAGACCATTACAGTAGGTCCGATCCCCGCCTGAACTTGAGGTGACATTTTAAAGTGCGTTATTTACTTATGAGAACATTCGGTAGCTAAAGCTAGTCCACTGACTGCTAACCGGCCAAATACGGCAGCCTTTTCGAATATTTTTGGGACTCCATAGTGACACGACAACCAAATGGGGATCAAGGACATGACCAACATATTAATATGCTTTTCGATTACAAGACCGCCAATGTAGGTACTCCGGGCTGACACTGAAATATCTTAACAGAAAAATTCAGTTACAAAATATTTGCCCGACCCGAGAATTAAATCTAGGATCCTAAGCGCTACTGACGCTTAAAAGTGCGAACCACGCCACCAAGGTGACCATCCATCATCCTAAAATACAAAAATGTTACTATCGGAATTATTTCCTCCACGTGTTATCCTGAATCTTGGAGATTTAGTTTGACTGAAGCGGACCAGTCGAGCGGTCACACTCAAAGTTTTTCGCTATGAGTGAAGTTGCCAAAAGTTATGCTGGTACGTTGGCGTGTTGGCGAATTTAACTTGTTATATAACCATGGCTTGAAATAAAAACTCTCAAGGGTCAACACGAAGGTTAGGGCGAGGGCTTTACGCTGATCTCTGTGTTGTATATAGGCTAGTTAATGAAAGTCATAATATCTGTGTGTGTGTGTGTATATTTTACATTTGCACTTAAATCAGATTGTGCATTTTATGAGGTAAATATGTATTAGATAGCTAACAATTATTTAGTATGTGTGTATGTATGTTCATTATCAGCATACACTTGCCATGCTGACCCTCAAGAACTTTGCTTACTTATTAAAAATGATTCCATCTTCATATTAGCAAGTAGTTCCTGGTTGCGTCCAAAGCTGTCGCTTTGAAGCTAGGGTACGCGTAGACCATGATTCAGAAGTTACAATAAAGAAGATAACTACAATAAAGCGACTAACGTATGACCTACGTAACCCTTTATCAAGAGAACCAGACCAACTGAATCATGGTTACACCTTTCAGAATCTATCCAAAACGTGCAAGTTTCCTCACGATGTTTTCCCTCAATTTTGAAGTAAATTTATGCACAGGCAACACTATAGCCAGATCATTGAATATTAAATAAAGTATCTGTTTTTGAACAGAACCCAAAAAAGTTAGATTTTCACGTATTCAGTAATGGCTAATATTAAATTCAGAGGTTGGACTAAAGTTTTGCAGAATTTTTGAATTTAATATTCCAGTATAACTTTGTGCAGTACAGTCAAAATAGCAAAGACCGATGTTCAATTCGGACAGCTACTGACCCTTATGCTCCTCTGAATAACACTTTAGTTTCCGATAGATAATTTGATACCACCATCACACAAAAACATAAAGAAAATATGGAATATGATTTATTAAATAACTATAGAATCCAAATAAACAGGTTCGTTCATCAGTTTATCATAAACGAACGAGGCACTGACAAAACACATCCTCACCAACCCGCAATCGACCAGTCACCGTTATCAGTTATAGTCCAAAACATTCTAAAAACTTCTGTCTCCAAAACAAATAGAGACCATTGGAGGAGTCTGGAAGAGGCCTTTGCCCAGCAGTGGAACAGTTAAGGCTAACAATGAAAAAAAACCTACGAGTATCTACTTCGTTAACTGTTTTTCTATCTACGACTACGAAGATAAATTATGTATTCGTTTTTTTTTATAATTTCATGCAACATCTCATACATTGACCTTGTTCCATACTAAGTAGCTTATGCATATGTGTTACGGGTATCAGAAAAAAGAGAAATTACGAATATATATTTAAATACATATGTTACACCTAGATACTGAACAAACAGAAGTGTTCATCACATAATTGTTTCTCCAGGGTAGGATCATCATCATCATCATTTCAGCCAATAGACGTCCACTGCTGGACATAGGCCTCCCCCAATGGATTCCCGCGATCTTCACCTGAACGTCGGTCCACCTTGTAGGAGGCCTGCCACGGCTGGGACTTCCTGTACGTGGCCTCCACTCGAGGACCTTTCCCCAACGGCCGTCTGTTCTCCTCGCTATGTGCCCTGCCCATTGCCACTTGAGGCATGCAATCCTTTGGGCTACGTCTGTGACGTTAGTTCTCCTGCGGATCTCATCATTTCTGATACGATCACGCAGGGAGATTCCGAGCATAGCCCTCTCCATTGCTCTCTGGGTGACTTTGAGCCTCCTTAAGCGGCACATTACGTAGCCGTGTGGTCCCCAGCAGAGTAGAATAGGCCACCCTCACTCTTACCGAGGTATCGTAAAAGGCGACTAAGGTAAAGCTGCTGACATGATCATTAGCACCCAGAGAAGGAAAACTCTGCTTTTCAAAACCCTCGCCAACCCGTCTGCCAAGCGTGGTGAGTATGGCAATTACCCCTCATGTGATTGAGGGAGGCCCGTGCCCCAGCAGTGGGGTCTTAAATGGGCTGACGATGATAATGATGAATCGGCACATTGTAAGCGGCCACGTTTCGTCATCAATGGCAACACACACGCATTAAAGAATTTCGTCTTGAGACACTGCGGTAGATCTGCCGAAAATATAGGCATTATATATACAGGGTAGGATGGAACCAACAAAATATAGATTTATATTTAAGAAGATAGTTGTTTATCTTGTATAGCTTCTGTATTAAGATAGTTTAATGATCATATACACATAACTTTTAGTGTATCGAAATAAAGTCATTGTGTTGAATAATATTACACAAACTTTACCCATTTATCATTGCAACATCAATGACTCTCTCACCATCTTGAGCCGCCAAATAATAGCTGGGGGAAAGTAGCTGGTAAGAGGCGTGTGGGTCGGGAAAACAAATATGGCTGCGTAACAACCGGGAGTGGACAGGAATCGCGAGAGGCGCCGCCGAGCAGTTTCGCCTCGCAAGACACTAAGAGGTATATGATAGATTGATGGCCAACCTTTAGTAAACGAGAAATATACAACGACCAACTATAGTTATAGGAAAAGGGTTTTACTGCCGTACCTAAAATGAAAAAAAATCACTATGATCAACATCGTTTCGCCAACTGACGCTGACGGCACATCAATATCAATATATCCTTTTTAATCTTTCCGCAGATTAGGCGATCCTACTTAATTAAATCATTTCTCTGTAACGACTTTAATCATTTATTATGTAGGAATATGAATAATAGCAATAAAGGTCCGCTACAGTTACGGTGAGAGATCGTTGCAATATTTCTTTGGGATGAAAAGGGACGGGCTATTATGACGATGAATTATGTAATTTGTTATGCTTTGTAACCCTAGGGCGGTTGGTGCACTTCCAAAGGCAGCCTATGTATTTTAGATAAGCGGTTCGAAGGTGTTGTAGTCTGTTGAGAAAATTTCATACACATAGACCCACACGTAGACATACACGCACCCACGCACGCACGCACACGCACGCACACGCGCACACGCACACGCACACGCACACGCACACGCACACGCACACGCACACGCACACACGAGCGCGCGCGAGTGCGAGTGCGCGCGCACACATACACACACACACATCAATAATTAAAAAGCGCAGTAAATAATTACTAAGGCGTGGAAATCTGTAATAAGCTTTACAGATTTCCACTTTCCATGTAATTTATGCTTATGTATCGATGTTGAATAAAATAAAAAATATCTTTTGGTTACCCAGGGCATATCATCATGGGCGGCACATACGTGGAGAAAAGTGACTGGCCGGATTGCGCTTTTGGTAGTGAACCTACCTCATACGCTTAAGGTCGTGGGTTCGATCCAAACCCTAGACAAACATTCGGGAGATTTATTTATCTGGGGGCTCGGCAGTGCCACCGCCAAGTCGAGCAAAAAAAGCGGCACGGACGTACCATCCTTTTCTCGAAGCAATTCAGGCTTTTTTCGACCTATAATTCAGCCTATAATTTCGTTGTAGATAAAACAAGAAGCCTGAATTTTTTCAGTAACTAATTAGGCATTGTATAAACACGGTATATTTAAAATTTCAGTCAATTTGAACCAGTAGTTTAAGAATGACAAATTTTTAAAGTTTCTGAATTTTGTCACTGACTCACGGACTTACTCACTGACTCACCGATCATTATTGGCGAGGCAAAGATTATGCGCGCTCCTCTAGCGGCGATAATTGGAAGCTCTCTAAGAACGACACTTCGCTACATTTTGAAGTAATGTTTGGTTAAAAGTTTTGATTTATTTATGTTCACTATTAAATAATATACACCGGCTGCTAATAAAGCAGAAATAGGAAGTATTGTTGTGTTCCTCAATGTAATACGTACGCAGCTTCGGGAATAAGTTCCCAAAAGACAAAATTATGAAGTTAAAAATTTATATTGAAGACTGCTTTAAGAATAATCAAGCCAATTTAACTAGAAATGAGTGTGTCATCATTTTCAGGCTACAAACTATTTTCCAAACAGTGAATAAAATTGTGATATCAATAAATTATTAAATACCTAAACACAGTTTTAGTTTCTTTTATTGAAAATCGTGTCATAATAACACATAATTCCATACTCTTTAACTAGCCTAGAATAAAATAGTTCGAAAAAAACATTAACTAGAAAATAAAAAAAAACAATATGATTTTCACCAAATGAAACTCTTCTGATTACTAAATATTTTCCTGTTTCACTCTTTAATATTTCCTCAACAGAACGCAATACCTAGTCTGTTATATTCTGCCTACGCTTTTATTATGTCTATTATTGATATCATTATTGTGACCGAACCACATTCATCCCAAAAATAAAGAGAATATTAACCACTATTCCGTAAAGTTGTATGGAAAACTTTCAATTTGTCGTTCTTAGACAGCTTCAGAAAATTGACACCAGATGTGCTAGTGAGAATCTTTGCCTCGCCAATAAGTCCAAGGCACTTCTAGCAGGCATTGAAGCTTCAAATTTAGAATACAAACATAATTTAGTGTCTTAATCATGGGAAACTTATTTTTTGTAATTTTAGTCTAGTTTTCCAAATACACCAACTGCATGAATAACTTTGTAATCTTATACAAATGTATAGGATTACAAAGTTACGTCTGCAGTTGAAGGTGACGGAAAGAAAAAAGTAAAACAAAACTTGTCAAAAAATCCAAGTCTTGCCCTCAGTTGTTCTACCGTGTAAAGTTGTGAGATCTACCTATGTTACCAAGTCGGTTATTAACTTGGCAATCGGTTGTGTTTTCATGCAATGGCCGAGTCAAATATTCAATTACCGATTGCCAAGTTAATAACCGACTTGGTAACATAGATCTCACAACTTTTCACGGTAGAACAACTGAGTGCGAGGCTTGGATTTTTTGACAAGTTTTGTTTTTTATGGGATACATTTGTCACATACTGGCTTACAGTCTCCGAAAGCGCCAGATATGTTCATTATACATAAAAAAAGTCTTATTACGAAGTACTATAGAAGTACTAAGGATTTTGTTATTTTCCGGTGACATATATATTTGTAGTCCCTCTGTTGTCTGATATCCATAACATAAGTGCTTAAAGCTAAGAACTTAGTACAGAATCAGACATGCGCTTGCGTGGCTGAATTATGGCATTGTCTAGTACAGGAATTCTAAAACTGAAGGGCATAATTTACAAATCCGTCATTAGACCTGTTTCCCTGTATGGATCAGAATGCTGGGCCGTTAAGAAGACGGATGAAAGACGAATCGCATGCGACAGCATTTCCCCCTACAGATATTAACCAGCTATTTGTTTTACAAACGAAATGCATCAAAATAATAGCCAACATCAATAAGAAAGTTAGCTGTAAGACTTATTTTAAAGAACTGGGTATCCTCACATTAAACATTGATGATGTTTATTCTAGAAAACTGTAAATTGGTAAAAAATAATTTGAATCAGTACATTTAAACAAACAATTCCCAATCAAGAGCACATAGTCTACGCCGGCGCGAGAACAAACTAGTACTTCCATGTTCAAAGTTGAAACTGGTGCACACAGGAGTACACTGCATGTCTATTAAAATCTTTAATAAGCTTCCTTTACACAAAAGAAATATTGAAAATAAGCAAGGTTTCAAATAAAACAAAAGATTTTTTACTTTCCCATAGTTTTTACCATATCTAAGAATATTTTGCCTCTTCAGACCTACCTAGGTAGGATAATTAATTCATTCATTAAAAAATCTAAAAGTTAAAATTATTTAAGTATTTGTTATTTATAACACAGGGCATAACTTATTTCATTGTTGCCAAACTTTTATCCTTAAGAACATAATATTTTGTAGCTTTTATTAAGTACGAAATTACTGTGCCCTTACAGGGTAATGTGAGAACTTTATATTTAATTGTATAACCCTATGTAACCACATTATGCAATTAAGATTATGATTATGACAACAGTCGCATACCATAAGGTGATCTGTCTGTTCTCGTCTGCCACCTAAGGAAAAAAGGGGAACACAGAAAACAGGGTAAGAATGTTGATTTATAAACGAACACGTCTAGTAGCCACTTTTGTGTAGAAGTCAAATACCCAACTGTTAGACATCAGGAAAAAAAATAGTTTCCACCCAACAGGAGGAAGGTAAACAGTATAAACACATGTTTTGACATATTTACATGATAATAGAATATAAAAGCGAACATTTCAAATCTGGAGAACAGAAGTACTTACACTAAATCTACTAACAGACTGCGTCGGTAGCGCAGTGGTTAGTGGGTCGCTCTGTAATGCGCAAGAGGTTCCAGGTTCCATACCCGGCCAAATATTTGTACCTAACTTTTCGGTAAGAAACTCTTAGTGGCAGCCCGGAGTCTGGAGGTTGACGATCTTGTACCCCCGTGCCTCGTAAAGCGCGTTAAGTTGGTCCTGCGCCTGATCATTCTCCTGTCGTGTCACACTAGTGTCAAATCGGGATATGAGGGTAAAGGAATAGAGAGTGCACTTGTGTTTGCGCACACACTTGAGCACTACAATCTCCTGCGCATACGTGGCTGATCGTTGATATTGGCCACCGTAGCCGTAATCGTTTGGAGGATTATTATTAAAACTAAATAAACTTATAAACAAAACCTCATTAACTTCAACCGCATTTTACGATTTAATCATAAAGTAGTTCTAGAAATAGTTTACAGCTTTTGTCGTTATACCTAAGAATAGAGATCCACTTAATCAACCATGAATATAATAATATTTATAGTTATCGGTAGACATGCGGAATATTACATGTGACATCAGTAAGCCACACATGCCAGAAAATATTGATGCCTAACAGCCGAAAAGGGGTAACCGCCACTTTACAAACATTACAGGAGAGAGGATTAAAGTTGAAAAAAATAGAAAAAAAATCATAGTAAGTTGGGTTTTGATTCCTAAGATTCCTTAAATTAGTTATAAATATTTAAAATATTTCTCTTCAAAATGAATTCATTTAATTATTAGTAATCATTCATCTAATAGTATTTTTGTCACTTATGCTCAAATGAATTTCTTTTTAGAACAGGAAAAGAATCGTAACCCCTTTCATCAAAAAATCTTATGTAAGCCTAAAAGGAGGGCATGAAGTGAAGACACTACAACATAAGAAGTAATTGTCTATAGACATAGTGTTATTATTATTTGATAGAAATGGGGTGAGCCCTGCGTCTCATAGCCACTGCGACCAATAGATGATCTATTGTGGCAGCCCCGTAACCTATTACAGCACCTCATGCAGCCCCAGTTCCAGGATAAACCCGAGAATGGAGCTGATGGGGGAGCTCTTGATCTCGTCAGCCGAGATCATGTGTGCTCCCAGGTGCCGGCTTCTGCAGCGGTGCAGCGCCATGCACTCGCCGAGGACGTGGATAATCGTTTCCTCGTCCTCGCGACAGAACCTGCAGATTTTGGTATCTGTGAGGCCCATGTTGTGCAGGTGCTTGTTTAATTTGCAGTGCCCTGTGAGGGTCCGAGTGAGTGCCCTAACATGTCCTCTACTCAGTTTTGTTATCTCTACAGCTCGTCTCTGATCGAACGCCTGTATCAACGCCTTAGACTGTTCTAGTCGAGGTAGTCTTTTCCAATATTCAGTGCTTTGCTTATGCTCCCACTCTTTTAACTCGAACCTGACCATGCAGGCTGGAACGCCACTTATTGGTTCCGGTCCGAGTAGTGGGCTCTCTGCCCCGGCCTTTGCTAGCACGTCAGCGACCTCGTTGCCTCTGATATTACAGTGTCCCGGTACCCAAATCAGATTTACGATGTTGGCATTGCCAAGCTGGTTTAGGAGCAGGACACACTCGCTAGTGAGTTTGGAGTCAAGTTCACAGGATGTTAACGCCTTGAGGGCAGCTTGACTATCTGAGAAGATGAATATCTTCTTATTCTGGAGATTCATTTGTAGACTCTCTTGGACACAGCCAATTATTGCGAAGACTTCCGCTTGGTACACCGTGGTATAGCGACCCAGGTTGGCGAATTTGCGTATTCCGCAGCGATCATTACAAAATCCCGCCCCGGATATGCCCTGCTTCCTGGAGCCATCCGTATACCAAACGATGTCATTCTGCTTAACATTTCCGGGAGTTCCAGCCTCCCAGTCTTGTCTACTCGGTAACAAGACTGTAAACCGCTTATCGAAGCGGCGTTCACGGACCATGGAGTCAGAGGGCATATTCATGACCGGAATTTTCATTAGTTCATTGTAGAGGTTTCTCATGACCCTAGATTGCCATCTCGTCCTCCTTCTGATTTTCGCTCTCGTGATAGCCATCCTCGCTTCCATCTGCACGTGAATGTGCAGAGGTGGAATGTTCAGGAGGGCATCCAGTGCTGCAGAGGGAGAGGACGAAAGCGCGCCGGTGGCTATAAGGCAGGCTGTTCTTTGAACTTTGCTGAGGTTCTCTACGCAGTTAAGTTGGTGCGTCTTCTTATACCACACACAGCAGCCATAAGTGACGATCGGCCTCACTATGGTTTTATAAATCCAGAGTGCGGCCATGGGCCGTAGCCCCCATTTTAGCCCCACCAACCTACTGCTTGCCCCCATCGCAATTTTTGCCTTTCTAGTGATGTAGTCGAGATGCTTGTTCCATGTTAGTTTTTGGTCTAAAAAGACTCCGAGATATTTGACCTCGTTGGACAAGCATAGCTTCGTACCAAGAAGTGTTGGGGCGTGGAGCGCTTCTAGTTTCCTTCTTTTGGTAAACGGGATTAAGACCGTCTTACGTGCATTGACTGTTAGCACGTGTCTCGTGCACCAGTTTTCTACTATTCGTAGGGCCCTTTGCATAAGATTGGAAATGGTGCTAGGGCATTTTCCTATGACCATTATTACTATGTCATCTGCGTAACCCTGAGTCAGAAATCTGGCTTCATTGAGCTCGCAGATGAGACTGTCAACAACCAATGACCATTGAAGGGGTGATAGGACTCCGCCCTGTGGACATCCTCTGGTCACTCTATAATGAAGGGTTTTGTTCATCAACGTTGTTGTTGCAGTCCGATTTTGTAGCATGGATCCCATCCATCTGGTGGTGGTGTCGTCGATTCCACGATTCACCATGCTACGTGTTATAACATCGAAGTTGGTGTTGTCAAACGCCCCTTCGATATCGAGAAAGGCACAGAGTGCAATTTCTTTGTCTTCTATGGCTTTCTCAATTCTGTCCACCAGGTCAATAAGTGCCGTTTCCGTGGACTTGCCTGTTTGGTAGGCATGTTGTCTTGCACTCAGGGGTTTTTCAACGAGGTATGTTGCCCTGATGTGACTGTTCAACACCTTTTCCATCGTTTTTAATAGGAATGAGGTGAGACTTATCGGTCTGTAGGACTTGGGCTGTGATTTGTCTTTGTCCCCTCCCTTGGGAATGTAAGTGACCTTCGCCCGAGTCCACGCTGATGGCAGATAACTCCAAGCAAAGCTTGCACGGTATAGTTTTATCAGCGTAGAGATGATGATATCTTCGCCCCGCTGCAACAAAGCCGGGAAGATACCATCGACCCCACCAGATTTATAAGGCTTAAAACTCCTAATTGCCCAACTTATCTGCTGGGGACGAAAAATAACGGAAGCTCTCCTCCAGTCTTCATTCCTCGGTCTCCTTTCCGGAGACTTACTGACCTGGAGTTCTCTTTCGTTATTAATGTACACGGATTCCGGAAAGTGCGTTTGAGCAAGCAGTCTCAGTGTTTCCTCCGGAGATTCTGTGAAAGATCCATCCGCTTTCCTTAGCAGGCCTAGATGGGATTCAGGTGTCTTGGATAGTATTTTATGGATCCTGGCAGCTTGGGCAGTGTCTTTGATGGACCCGCAGAATTTTTGCCAGGATCTTCTTTTTGCTTTCCTGAGCTCCCTATTGAAACGTGTTAACGCCTTCCTGTAAGCATCCCAGTTCTTGTCTTTTTTTGCCTTGTTAAATAAGGCACGGGTCCTTTGCCTCAGATGCTCCAGGTTTTGGTTCCACCAAGGTGCGTTCCTGTTGCTCTTAGTGGTCTTAAGAGGACAATTTTCTAGATACGCATTCATTAGGCTTTTGCCTAAGTCCTCTGCTGCGGCTTCCACTTGGTCCACAGTTTTGATGTATTTAAAATCTCCAAGGTATAACCTAAGGGAGTTCCTAAAGCCCTCCCAGTCTGTTCCCTTGGGGTCACGGTAGGTGTTCGGTTCCTTTGTTCCCGAGCATAGTATGTCGTACCTAATGTGGGTGTGGTCGGACATGGACGGCTCATCTGAGACGTGCCAATTGGTCACTCGGTGTGCGAGATTACCTGAACACCAAGTTATGTCTAGTACTTCCTGCCTAGAACGTGTGGTAAAGGTTGGTTTGCTACCCACGTTAAGAACAAATTGATTATTAGTGAGCAAGTAGTCAAACAGTAACTCACCTCTGGCGTTCGTGTTGGAGCTGCCCCATGATGTGTGGTGGGAGTTGCAGTCGGTACCCACCAGCAGCTGGGTTTCTCTCTCCAGACAGTATTCCATTACCGGCGTCACCTTGTTCACCGGATCCTGGTCCTCACCGGGAAGGTACATGGAGCTGACTATGAATGTCTCCCCACCTTTCCCCCCGGGTAGGTCTATATACGCTGCAACAGCATCATCTGTACACAGAGAAGGGATCGGGAGGTAATTTATGCCTCTCTTGAAGAGCATGCATGCTCTTGGCCTCACTCCGCAGGTGTTACTTAATATCTTACCTGCCGAGTTTAGCCCCATTACTGTGGTTTTATTCACCCACGGTTCTTGGATCAAGGCGATGTCCAGGTCCCCAGAGAGGAATCTTTGGCAAAGGGCAGCTGAGGCTGCCTTTGAGTGCTGGAGGTTTACTTGTATCACCTTAATCATTATGTTGTTGGGTTTGGGGATTGGGAAGGGAAGGGTTGGGAGAAAGTTTCTAAATTAGGAGGGAAGGGATAGGAGGATATTTGTGTAGGTGGGTTGTGTCTGTTTCTTACGGGGAAGGGGGGGGGGGGGGGGGGATTAATTGTTTTTGTTGAGCAGGTTGCTTGCGGCTTTCCTGCTGGAGTGCTCCTGTGCTAGGGTCGGTAGATTTACCGGCCTTCGCACAGCGCCTCTCTTGCCGCGTCCCCCTGCTGGTCGTGTTCGACCACCACGACCACGACCTCTGCTGTCTAGGGCAGATGGTTGGCAGGTAGTGGTGCTCCTGCCTCTCGATGGTCCTGCAACACGACTGTTGCCCCTCGAGACTCCATACGTCCCCCGGACGGGTGGAGGTGTGTTGCTGCTGGAGTCGGCTCCAGTTGCTCCTCGTGAGGGTTCCGTACCCGAGACCAAGTTGGAGGTACTTGGACGCGCCTCGACGCTTGCCCCCTCCTTCTTGTCCCCGGATACTTTGCCCCCTTTGACCCTTATGTGTATGAGGCCAAAGTCAAGGTAGAGGCGCCCCTCGCGCTGAAGAATAGTCTCCAAGGCCGCCTCGTCGAAGGAAAAGGTCACTGTTTGACCTTTTGCTTCGGGCTTCCGGTTGACTACCCTCCAACTCGAGAGGTCTAACCCTTTATTTTGTTTTGCCAACCTCCGCAGGATGGTATCTGCGTCGTGCTTGGCTTCCTGTATCCAGGCCGTGCCATACCTGGGCTTGGGCATATCCTCTTCGTTTACAACGGAGAGATTAGCTCCATCCCAGGGTTTAATGTTGGGCAGTTTGCGGATGAGCCACTCCTTCGAGTTCTCATCTGCGCACGCCAAAAGGATGCCACCCGAGCGCGGTTTGCATCCAATAAAGCTGGGGCCGTCACCGTCATCTGAGGTGTCGATACACTTCAAGATAGCACCTTGAAGTATTTCGACCCTCTCCTGGTCCATTTTTCCCAGGGCGTCTTTGATGCCACACGTGACGGACCCAGCAACCTCCTTAAAGGTAGGCTTCGAGGTGGAAGGCTCGCCAAGCTTCGGTGCCTTGGTAGGATTGCCTTGATTTGAGGTTGACGAGGTATTGAGAGGGCGCTTAGTCGCCCGCTCCCTCGTTTCCCTCCTCCTCTTGGATCCTCTGCTTAACCTTCTCACTCATGCGCAGTTCTAGCGCCTGCTCGAAGGTCATACCCTTCGCTACGAGCCGATAGATTTGCTTCCTATCAGCTCCAGAGAGCTTAACCCTGGGTTTACTCTCTGGCCCCTTGGTCGACGAGTCCCTTTGGTGCGTTGCACCCAGAGGGGTCCACTCCGCGTTAGAAGTACCCGGTCCATCAGTCCCAGGTGCTTCGGCAGTGATAGTATGCTCCTCAGTATCGCTACCAAAGAGCATAGCCTCAGAGGTACCTGGTACCTCTTCGGTAGAATTTAGATGGTCGTCTATAATGTCAAGAATATCCATATAGTTCCCACGAGAAGCTAGGGAAGTAAAGGTCCACCCCTGCAGAGCCCCGCTTGCAGGGGTAAGGCTAAATAGACCTCGATTTCGCCTGGTTTCGAGGCCCCTCCGTTCTCGACCGAACATCCCTTCGGCCATGCATCTATCGGCACGGGTCGGATGACACCTTAGATTGGGGTTTTTTAGAGTCGAGGTTAACTCCTCCAGGACATGAGGGGAAGGATAAGGTGAGTTAGGGTGGTTCGAGGATGAGGTGGGGAGCATGGGTTTGAGGTTGTCAGGAATGCTCCTAGCCTGGGATTGGGTTTTGGAGCAGCCATCTATTGTCCGGGGTCAACGTGACACCCTCTCCCGTCCTCAAGCAAAGAGGTGGGTATGGGGGAGGGCGAGCTATCCGCAACCTGCTCACCCGCTCGGTCGCATCAGATGACAACTGCGCATGTCGCATACACTGTCAATGGTCACTGGTCCCATAGAAAGTGCATGCACAAACCGAGTAAACATAGTGTTAGCGAAATAATAAAAATATAAATACATTTAATCCCGACCCGATTGGAACAGTGGTAGTGAACGCTGCCTCTGATACAAGGGTTGCGGGTTCGATCCCCGCACAGTACAAACATTTGTGTGCATGAACATGTTTGTTTGTATTGGTCTGGGTGTTTGCTATGTATTATAAGTATGTATTTACAAAAGAAAAGTATTATATGTATATATTTGTAATCCGACTGTTGATTCTGAGATCCGTAACACAGGTGCTTGAGCTACCTATCTCGGAGTCAGATCAATGTATGTGATGTTGTGAAATATTTATTTATTTATTTAATGAATCAAGTAAACGCAAATTTTTAAAACATGAAATAAGTATAAAATATTTGGTTAAAGTTTAAGGTATAAAATAATTATCATTTTTACAGTAATCAGTCTTTATTTGTTTACAAAATGGCTCACATCTCTAATAATACTTAAGTTATAACTAGTTTGTATGAGATCTAGAATTTTAATAGTCACTATCTAATTATATAGAATTTGTTTTCAGAAAAAAAACACTACGCGCATTTTACTACTTTTCCCGGTAAGATTTCCTTTGAAATATTTTTCACCAACAACATCCCACTTATTGAAATCTTTATAACGCAGCATCTCAACTTCGTACGGTTCTGGACCTTTTTTGGCTGAGGCAAATACTGTATACCTTACCATTGCGAAGGTACGTGAATAATGTTATTCTTTAAATTAGGTACGTTCTATAACGGCATAACGGAATGGACTGGCATATAGTGTGTCCAGTTACCAAAAAAAAATAGTTTGATTGTTATGATATTGTGTAGTGTATTTAAAGTTGTATGTAACATAGCCATTATTATACGATTCCTGTACTGGCCAGGGCAACAATCGCAATATAGCAACAAATTCTCAATAGTACCAAGAACATCGACGATACGATTTATATTAGATTTTTTTAGGACGTGTATCAGTCCGCCGGCACATTCATGCCAAAGCGTGGCTCTTCCACGGTTATGTATGCATGTTTTATTTGTGATTTAAACACTTGGCTACAGAATTCTGTTCATACGCGTAGGCCGTGACTTAGCAACATTTTTGTACGTGATCTGGGCAAACAAATTTCAGCTTAATATTGCGGTTTTGCGAGTATCGCCCACAAATATAAATAATATCAACTTATTGCGATTTTTTTTCCAATAAGTTCTTTACCTGACAAGTAAAGGCATATTTACTATAAGGACTGCGGTCGCAGTTTGCAAAAGTCTTACTAGAATTTCTTAGTACGACTTAGTTTTAGTATAACTTTTGCTTCTTGGCCTGAATGGGCCGGCTCGATCGGAATGATACCACGGCCACGCGCCCACGGAAAACCGGCGTGAAGCAGCACTGTGCTGTATTTCGCGCGTGTGGGGGCACCGGATCCAGAGAAAGGGGGCTTAAAGGTTGACAGTGCACTTGTGTCCATGGGCGGCGGCAATCGCTTACCATCAGGCGATCCGTCTGCTCGTCTGCTACCTAGCACGTGAAAAACCGACCTCCCCAAAGGTGTCGATAATCTTAGTAAATATTTTTTTGGCTTTTGAAGCAATTAGCAACAAAACTACGAATGTCGCAAAATATTTCACAAAAAAAAAATCTGCGAAAAGAAAATGCCTTCAAAAACCACTAACTAAAAAGTGTAAAATATATCTCTTCTATGATAATCATAGCAGACTTGCCGCACACTAAATGGGCCCCAAATAAAAAGCTTCCAGCTGGCAGCAAAGTGGGCAACATAGGCGTGAGCGACTAAGGTTGTCGAGTGGTGAGACTGCGGGACGCCAGAGCCCTCTGTGCTAAGCACCGGTCAGCAGTACCCCGGCGCGGCGGCCGGGGCCGCTGTACACACTGTACACTTCCAATCTGGAGCATAGGTTCTCCTCTTGCTACTCCACTCCTAGCTAGCTAGATAAGGTAAGCCAAGAGGCGAGGGTCAATCAAGTAGTACGGACCCTCTGGAGCATTTGGGTCCGTGGCGTCGCTACACACCAACAGCTCGCAAGAAGCTGCCCCTGCATCTCTGCAGGGGCAGCTCGTTGCAGTGATAAGAGTTGATGTTCTTCATTAGCGAAGATCACCAACTCTCACCAGCGGCCGATGGGTTCGTCACTTTTTTTATTATTATATGTGATGGATGGATGGACAAGCAGACGGATCGCCTAGTAATAAGAGATTGCCGCCGCTCGTAGACACCCGCAATACCAGTGGAATCAGAAGTGCACTGCCAACCTTTAAACCCCTCTTTACTTTCCCCCGGATTGGGCCTCCGATACCCTCACTCACGCAGCGAAACACAGCACAGTGCTGCTCACGCCGGTTTTCTGTGAGGCCGTGGTATCACTGCGGTCAAGCCGGCCCATTAATGTCAAAGCGTTGCTCTCCCACGGGAGATTACAACGATGATGTTATGACGTAAAAACAGAATCTGAATAAATGCCTCCCAGCTCATTTGATTCATTCTATTGGAATTTGGCTTCTTTTCAAAGATGTTTCTATCCACATGTACTATCACAG